>JAHPZR010055190.1:0-17710 GCA_019787425.1 Platygyra sinensis | reverse complement strand
CCAACAATAGATTGTGTAGGGTAGATGGATCTTGTTTTCAGACAAAAACTGGGATTTTCAGTTTTTATTAAAACAACACCAGTGGTAAAACTGTTGTCATGGCAATGGTGCTAAGGGTGTCATTTTGTTTCTTTTGTGATGGACAATTATGGTGCCAAGTTTCAAGAACACTGCTTTAATATTTCTAGAGATATTGTTCATTCAGTATTTTACAATTTTTAGCTGCAAACAATATGACGTCATCACTGATCTAATTTGCATAATAGAAAAATGGTAATATCTCTGAAACGAAAAAAGATATTTCAAAAAGAAAAAAGCCATTCTTCTGTATTTTGAAAGGTCTTTCAAATAAGCAGAAATCATTTTTCACTTCATATGCACTTTAAACAACAGCAGGGAAAGCCACAACTTAGCTACTGTAATTTTTTTCTACTTTTTAAACTAAATAAGTCTAACAATGGAAATTGTCTGTTGTATCATTGGTTTTTTGTATAAATATTATTTTTATTGGTCTATTCTGGTGTAATAAATTGACGATTTCATAACCTTATGTATAAATAACCGATGTTGTTTTTATGTCCTTAGATACTTCCTTTTATGGTTTAATGGATGTTAATTGGTGGACTGAGGAGGTGAGATAAACTGTAAAATGCTGTTTGGTGTGAAATGTCATCAGTTATGTCTAAGTACCTCAACCAAACCACGATTAAAACAAATGGGGAATTTCTTAAATTAACCAAAGAATGTACTACTAGCACAACAGATCTGTATTTTGAGCAGTCATAAAGTATGCGTTCTTGTGAACTGACATATAGAAACCAAAGACTTCAGGTTCTGGTTAGGTACTTCTGCTACAGTGCTGTCCAGGTTCTGTGTATCCGTTTAGATCATTTTGCATTGTCCAAAAGGTTTTTTGGCCCAATCCATGCCTGAAGTTATTGGGGAAGGGAAGGGAGGCACAGGTGACCCACTCATCCCTCTCCTCTCCCACCCAATCTGTACCAGTAGCAGTTTGAAAAAGTGAAAAATGAACTAGATGTGTTAAGATTGTTATAATTATTGATTTCCTACCAGGCATTAATTCTGTCGCACAGCACTGGAGCATTAACTGTATCATCCACAGAACAAAGGTATGAAAAAATGATCACATTCGTGATTAAAAAATCTCAGTTAGGCCTGTGCTTAGAATATCTTCGAAATGATTAGGTAATACTTTTACTCAGTGTCTCCTTCTTGCTGTGAGTTTTAAAGTGAACAGGAACAACAATAACAACAACAAGAACAACAAGCTTTATTACCAAATTAAAAAGTTAAACTCAGTTAACAAGAGTAAAACTGTAAGTTACTTCAATCCCAGCATTGGTAAAATAAGAAAATAAGAAAAGTAACAATTTATTGCTGACATAGCTTTTTGTGTCCCTTTTTCAGTCTTTATAACTTACTTGGCAGTCATCCAGAAATGTGTGAACCATGGTCTCGCATTACTGCTGCTTATGACAAAGGATTCCTAATCTTGGAGGTAGAGAACCCAAGAGATTAACTCTGCATGATCTTCCAGTTATAATGCAAAGATAGCAAAGAAAGTGCAGATGAAGTCACAACGTGTGCACTACTAACATGATGCCTACCTGTCGAAATCACTTTCATTTGTATTGATGCTTGATAAGTTGGTTTTGGTTTAGCAAGAAACAAAATTGCTATTAGAACATTATTTTTCATATATTTTATGTTTGTTTTTTGACCATGATATACATGTTTTAAAAAACAAAAATTCAACTTGAGATGTCATATTGAGCCTAATACTTTGCATTTCTTAAAATAGAAAATGTCAGCATGAAGTTTTAATACCGCAAAAAGGGAAGCTCAGCAAAATAATGGTGATTTTTTTTTTTCATTTCTTTTCTGTTGTAGTGTGAAAATGAAATCAAGAACTTGCGATCCAAACTTTTGCTCAATAATGAGAACGATGATGAAAATGAAGAGAAGGGAGAAGGGGAGTTAGACAGTGATGAGAATGATGATGATGATGACGACGACGACGATGAGCCAACTCTTATGTCAAGATCAAAACATTGTGCTAAACAGGTTTACTTATAATAGTTTCTTTTTTGCAATATTCCTATGTGTTACAACCTGAGGAATTAACAGTGCACTGTACAGTTCTTCTGTCAGCTTTTTACATAAACTTTGCTGCAGTGCTTCCTTTACTATGCCTTTCAATGTTGTGAACTCTGATCTTTAAAATCCTAACGTACGATTGCTTTTTTTGCTGCCATCAGGTATAATTATAATGACAATCAGCAAACCTTGAAAAATGAAATTTTCCAGTCCACCCATTGTGATAACCTTCTGATTGCCTTGAATGCAAATTAGGCTGGCAGGAAGCTGTATTTGTGTTGAGGTTATACATTCTGTTTTACCCTCATGCTGTTACCTTTTGGATGGTACCAGACAGCAAAATTCAGATAAAAACATTAAGTAGTGTGCACTAGAATCTAGCATGCTGATCATTGAGAAGCTTTGCTCTGATCATCTCGGGAGAGGTGATGATGTTACAGCATATTCAAGGGGCAGTTGCTAAACTGAGCGACATTTACTATGCTGTCAAATAAACATGGCTTTGGTTTTGGAATGAAATTTCCCATTATTCTTATGACATCTTCAAGTTTGGCACCACAGAAGGTTTTTGCATTGTGGTGATTGTAATAGCAGTTTTTTTTTTAATATATTAAGAAATTTAATTTTCTTTTCAAGGTGATGTTTTTCCTAACTGAAAGTGAAAGATTTCAACCACCTATTAAGATACGCAGGTAAGGAAGGGACTTGTACTTCAGTCCACTTCAGTACTACATTGACGCCTCTTTATTTTGTGTTTACTTCAGATGTAATTGTGACAACTTTTTGAAAGAAATCTGCATGTCGTCAAGCACAGTGGCCATGCTGGGGACTATTGGCCCTCAGAGGCTGTTGCAGTACAGAGCTTGCTGTGCATGGTCTGTACAAGAATCACTGAGGGCCAATATTGTTAAGGGCCATTATTCAGCATGGTTAAAGAAAGCTTGATTAGTAAGGAGTTTATTATATGGTACTCGGGCCTAGAACTTGCCGTCTATTGAAAACAAAAAAATACACGACTTAAGAAATTATTCCATAGAAACAGTGAATAAAATTATGGCAAAATCTCAAACAGGAAAGAACTAATCAGAATGCTCAGATTTACCCCAAGACTACCTTGTCAAGAAATACTAATAAATCATTTACTAAAAAGAAATGTATTAGGCAGTGAACCATCATAAATATTTTAAGCAATTTGTTAACATGATGCTTGTTTGGTTTATATGAGCTGGTTTTTAACTGTAAAGAAACTCTTCAATTACAATTTTGAAAATTCTCTTATTTCTGGATGTTACTTCTTTGCAGAGTTCTTCACCGCACATATCGACTTGTGTGTTTAAGGTCCACAACACCTGAGGAACTCTATGCTAGGAAGGTAAAATTGTTCAGTCATCTTAACATTTATTGCATGATTCTGTAGTGTTGTTTCTTCATATGCCGGTAACATCTACCTTCAATTCTGAAACCCTCTTTGAGTTATTTTTTTGTAAAAAATATACCTCTTAGTCAACGGGCCTGGGCTATGCTATCATCAGGTCAGTGGATGAGTGAGTGAGTGATGTATGTATGTATGTATGTATATATATGTCACACCAATCAGATTGGAGCTACTATATTACACAACCAATAAAATTGTTGCTTTGGTGAATCATGTGTGGAGATTTCATCCTCAATTTAGAACGACAATCTTTGTTTTTCTACAGTGAAACAGAAACAGGTATTCTTTTATTGGCCTTATTCTGGCATCTCCAATGCTTTGTTTTCTATGGTTGATCCCAGGACTTTGTGGGTGGGTTTCAAAAGAGTTCAGGATTTGTTCATCTGCTTGTGAATCATAATCTTTGGCATACACTATAAACATGTTATCAAGGCTTTGCGCCAGGGATTGCTTTTGCGTGATGCGAAATTCAAATGAAATGAGTCTTAGCTGCTCAGTAACTTGGTGAATTCTAGGACAGGAATGTTTGGTTTTAGTGCAAAGTGAACCATTGGGATGGTGAGGGGGCTTTTGTCCATGATTGAATTCACCAGGCTCCCATTGATATCAGTTGCATTACATGTACTTCATGAAAAAAGAATTCTGTCTAAACCATTTGTCAGTTTATGTTTGCGCAAAATGTTTCAGTTTGTGATGGTAGTGCTATTCAGGTAGCTATTTAAGTTCCTTGAAATCAAAAAACACTTCAAAAACCAAAGAAATTATGGATGGCTAGTTATGAATGAGAACACTGCTGAGGTTTGATTTTTTTGTTGCAGATAAATGTAACATGGTACTGGTATTTTTATTTCATTGTTAGTTGCAGGTGGTAACTGACAATTTTGTTTTTGACGCATGAGTAGTTGCAATTAGAACTGACGAATCAGTGACTCTTGTTCACACCTTCAGAATAAACAAAGAAGATAGCGGCAATCTAGCAGCATGTCCAGAACCTTGAACTTGATATAAATTCTTTGACATATCTTTTCTTAGTGTCAATGGCAATTCTTAAACATGGGAATTCTTAGCAGAGATTTTCTTGGCTTAATGTATGGAACATCTTCAAATATTCCTGAAGACTTCCTGAATGGAAAATTAATTAGATTTGAAACAATTTCTTTGCGTAGTTCAAAAAGGTTAACTTAGGTCTCTCATAAAGTGACAAAACTATTTCTGTAATTGACTTTTTATCACCAAAACAACTCTCAGGTATTGTTAGTTAGTTAAATAACACTGTTGACCTCCTATAATGTTTTCTCATTTAAATGGGTTTTGATATCAATATTAATTTGAAGTGGTTTTGTGGAATATCTGAACTGAAAAAAAACTATGATTTTTGCTAGCAACATGCCAAATTGGGTCTTGTTGATATTTTTGTTTTCCTTGTAAAGGTATATGACATGAAATTCTTGTTTAATTTATTGAAAACATAGGAGTGATGTGGTTTTTCTTGATTTCTGCAAACAAATGGTATTAAGTTGAATATCTAGTGAAAAATAGAATTTGATCAATCTTTTATTCCAAAAATTATTATTATAATTTCATTGATAAACAAAAACTAATCCAGTTATCACATCGTCACATCTGACACGTTGAGTCATGGAATAGTGTGTTATTACACTGTATTCTGTTGCCACCTTTGCCATTAACAATAACACCACTTCAAATTAATACACAATGATATTGGTTAATGCAACTGAGAAACATTTCAACAAGAAACCACAGTACAATTATTGTTTTCAATGACTTAGTCTAGAAAGCTGGTGCACTAACTTAGAACAAACGCCTCTAACAGATGTCAACAACTACTGGCACCTTACAAATGACTCACAAACACTATTCACATGACTCTGAAGATGACTTTCTGCTCAGGTTGTTGAAACATCAGTCATCAACAATGCTGAGTTCTTTTTGGAACTACCCTCACCTGGACAATCAATACAAACTAAAGATTGTTTTTGTAAGCTGCACCAACAAATTCTAATTTTTTGTGTGCTGTACATCGTAGCCAAGCAAACTTGCGGCAGACTTGTATGCCTATGTTATGACATTGAAATTTAGATTTTTGGTACCGGTACTTGGCAGTTCTAAGTTTCTCTGAAATTGTGCAACTTTGTTATGTTTTGTCAGATTGAACACGAGGAATATGGCGAAGCATTAGTCCTTGCACAGACATACGGATTAGACAGCGACTTGGTTTATCAGAAGCAGTGGAGGAATTCCAGGTTTTCTGTAGCCTCAATTCATGACTACCTAGTAAGTGATCAATGATGAGAATTTTGCAATAGTTTATTTGAAGGTTTTTAATGCAACATGATACAGATGTTCATAATATATCTCACTCTGAGAGCAGGTGAGTTGAACCAAATAGAAGGGGGTTTCTCAAACTCATTAATAACTAATCAAGTTTAAACAAGGAAACCATGACCATGATAGTGTTTAGATACCTTACTGTTTTCTTCTTAGTTTTAGTTTTGATTGAGAAGATATTTCAAACACTCAAGATAGTGTTCAACCGCATTTCCAGACACCTCGCAGTTTGTTTGAAATACTCCACTGTGCGCCAACTGTGGTCTTTCATGTTGGATAATACATCATGGCTGCACAGGGTTGTCTAGTCTAGTGCTGAAAATTATCATCGATTACAGGTGATAGGTTATTGTGGTGTCATTGCAGAGTAAAGTTAAGAATCGTTTGTGGGTTCTGAATGAATGTGTGGAGAGAGTACCAGAAGACTATGAAGCTGCAAAACAGCTACTGCGCTATGGTCTTCTTGGAACAGATGCCAAGGTAGTGGATGCTGTGGGTCATGAAAAAAGGCCCTTGCCATTTATTATAAAGGCAAAGGAAGATGAGCTTGAGGATGATGATGAAAGGAAGAAGAAACATAAAGAGCTTGAGGAATCCTTAAAGTTTGTAAGGTACTGCTCAAACATGAAAATCAGTACATCAAAGAAAACATCTGATATAAGTAGCCCTAGTCATTGTTCTGTCTGACTTAGAGATAAACAGAGTAGTTAAAAAAAAAGTACCGGTATGTGGTTTAGGTCAGAGCATCAAGCTCCTTTTGAGTTGAGAGCTGAGCTCAAAAGAGGTTTGGTACATGTTTATACCAAGGGTTTTATTAAGGGCTGGGCACCAAGCAAATTGTAAGGATGATTTTGCCTGCCAGGTTTGACAATTTAGGAAAAGTTTTTTTTGTAAAAAAGTTCAGTTGAAAATGTTTTGCCCAATATTTTGAAAACCAATCTCCTGCTGAAAACTTCAATGAAGCCTCTTGGCCGGGTTGTTCAAAAGCCGATTAATGTTAACCCAGGGTTAAACATTAACCAAAGCATTATGTTTTCTTATTTAAATATGTTTTTCACCTCTAATATTTGGTGTACTTGGGATTACTACAGCTCAAAACTGAAGGGCAAAATAAACAGAATGCCTTGCCAAAAAGTTACAAAACTGAAATCAAAATTCTAGCAAACCCTGGGTTACCTTAGACCGGCTTTGAACAACCCAGCCCTGATATACATGTGTGTGGGGATACATCAGCACCCCTAGATAATCTGCAAGTGTCATGAACACAATACAGTCGACTCCCGATAACTCAAACCTTCAGGGGAAATGGGAAAAGGCTCGAGTTATCGGAGGTTCGAGTCATCGAGGTTAAAATTATACAGAAAATGGCCTGAAAATTACTTTGAGTTACTGGGACATTCGAATTAACAAGGGTTCAATTGGGAGTCAACTGTAGCTTTTTTTGCACCAGTTATTTTTCTTATTTGCATGATAATATAATCCAGTGTGAAAGCGAAGAAATTTCAGGTAATTTTGTAGTGTCTGCCCGAAATTGTTTTGTGTGAATGTTGGTATTTGTTACAATGCAAATAAGAGAAATTAAGCGTGAAAAGGGCTATTAATCATCACTTGCAGTATGAAGAAAAAGGCAAGAAGTGTCGCCTATGGACAGTATTTCATTATTATCTATCTGAGTAATTCAGATGTATATATGTAGTGCATGGCATGGTAGAATTCTGAAAAAAGAGTTATTCAATTTGGATCAATTGAGAGACATTTAGTTTGATCATCCATTGTTTGGTTTAACAAGAGTTGTTTTCTGATGTGTATCATCTTTTGGATTACGAGTTTCTCAGGTTGCCTTCTAATTTATGCACACGATGATGGGTAGTCTACAGTCAATTTTTTAATATATATTCCTAAACCATTTCACTGATATTCATTTGAAGTAAATCCTATTTTTTTCTCAGTTTCAATCTGGAGCAAAGAGACATTTGTATGTACCGTCTGAAGCTTCTTCAATACCTTGATCGTCTCTCTACCTATGAAGTTATTTTAGGTGGAGTCCACATAGCTCATGAGGAGTACTGCCACACCTTCTTTGAGAGATTTAGAGAGCTGAACATTATTCAAGCTGCTGTGGAGTATGCCAGGGTATGTTCACTATGCATTGCATGAGCATTATTCTGCTTCACTAAAATAATAAAAATTACAGCTGTAATGAAGAAGGAAAGAGACCTAAAATTCAGAGAATAAAAAAAATGAATTAGATGAAGAAAACCTTTAGAAATTGAAATTGGTGATTTTAAGGCACTTTAAATTTGCTTGTGATAACTGAGTGAAACAAAAGTCAACAAAGAAATCTATGCATATTTTTTGGCCAAATGGAGAACATTGTTCCTCTAGTGCTGATATTACTGAGCAAATTTTTAGTGATTTTTGTTAGATTCCTGGGATCATGTGTATTTTGTGCACCCCTCGACCGATATATCGGTCGACATATCGACCGACTCTCGACCGACTCTCGACCGATCTATCGGTCGACATATCGGCCGAGTGTCGACCGATATGTCGGTCGACATATCGGTCGATAGTCAGTCGAGATGTCGACCGAGATATGTCGGTCGACATATCGACCGATGTATCAACCGAGATACCGGCCGACATATCGACCGACTATCGGCAGATATCTCGGTCGATATAGCGGCCGACACGTCGACCATTGACTGTCGGCGGAGTATCGGTCGACTGTCGGTGGTGTATCGGTCGACTGTATTCAGCATCCTATCCATATTCTAATACTATTTTGAAGGAAATATATAAATGAAAATAAAAAACTTTTAAAACATCGTTTTGAAGCAAGCACATCGCTCCCAAAACGTTCTAAGATAATGACATGAAGCTATGGTGTTGTGAGGAGAGTTAATTGCTATATTCTAATACTGAATTGATTTACGAGCAGTTCTATAAACACTTCTGATTCAGTTGCCACTTCAAGCTACCATCACTATTATAATTAACTAAGCAAAATGAAGAGGGATATTCCTTTAGAGGATTTACTGTGCAATTTGGAAGACCTAATAATGGGTTTAACTGTCTCTGTGAACAAATGGATAAAATTATTTTCCACCATGTGCAACTTAAAAAAAAACATCAAGCTTAAACAAATTTTCCATTTTCTTTGAATGCATCTACATACACCTAAATCACTGTGTGAATTTAAAACCAGAATTGAGAAACAGTCACATGTGACACTGTACCCACCTGTACTGTTGTAAATCAGGATTCTCAAGGTAAATAAATTCTGCTGGGTCTCCACTGTCATCCCAACCTAAAGCTTGTTTGCACTTAGTTTGCTCCACCCAGTCAGAATCTCTCCAGGAATTCTCATCCCATTCTAAAATATCTGGATCATCTGATGAGTATCTAAAACAATAACATACGATGATGACTATACCACAAGAAAAAAAAAGAACTGCAGGCAAAAGACTTGCTGCCAGCATAATAGGGGTGTAACCACCTTCTTCCAAGGGAATGTTCATTGTGTTGTGAGAAATCACATGCAAGATCTTGAGACCAATGAAACCTCAGAAAAAAAGTGTTTTTCCACTGGTCATGGAACAATTTTTAACACCCTCAGCCCTGTCTTACAAGAATTTAATTAAATGTTCTTGTGTCCTATTCAAAAGTGGCATACACTATGTGAGAAACGAACTGGTTTGAACAATTCTACAGCATAACGGAGAAGCACATTGCAGGTGGCAAGTAGTTATTATCACGCAGTTAACTAAAAGAAAAACAACTCGAAAATTCTCAGTTTCAAGGTAAATGGTTTGAAGCCAGGACTGTCAGTAGCTTGTATGCTGTGATTGTCTGGGGATTGTCTGGGTCTGGGTAGTTTTTAATAAGCTGTCACTCAATGGTGCTATAAGTCTGTGCAAAAAGCTTATCCTTAAAATATGATGGTTAGAAACCTTCCTTAGAAACAAATTCATGACCAAGTATAATACAAAAAAAAATTCAGGAACAATAATGTCAGTAGTTAAGCTGTAATTATTGTATTGGCTCCTGTTAAGTTTGTCAGCAGATATTGGTTGGTTCTAGCAAGTTTCAATCCATCTATTGTTAGTCAAATTACGTCCTTTTCCTTGAGGTCCATCCAATGGGTTTGTTTATCACTATCATTCTACATTCTACAACATCATTTAAGAAAACATCACAAGGGTGATCAGCCAAGTCATAATAATAATAAAAAAGCTTTGATATACCAGTTGGTAGTCATCTTCACTCAACAAAATTATAAGAAAGTTATTAAACCCAAGTAGAAATTTTGGGTAATGTGAACACTTACCCTGCCTCAGGAAGAAGAGATCTATACTCAGATGGAGACAGAGTCTCGTCAAAGTTAGAAAGAATAGCAAGCCTGTGAAGAAGTGTTTCTTGACCATGATATGTAAAGATTGCATCCAATGCTTCCCAGTTTCCTTCCTGAAAAAGAAAGTGAAGTAAAGTGAGGCCTTAATTGTAGCCAACTGGCTCATAGCTGCTGGAGCTTATCCCGGTTTCTGTAGCATGAGGCAGCTAGGAGTATTTCTACTCCTCCTGGAAGGTCACTTCCCACAATTTGTTAGGCTTCCCCAACAATTCGCCATTACCCATTTATACTCCTGGGTGGAGAGAGACACAAGAACACAACATAATATCCTGGCCAGGGCTCGAACCTGAACCGCTCACTCAAGAGAGGAGAGCACTAACCACAAGGCCACCGCACCTCCCTTCCTGAAAAATAACACAATAATGTTGGCATTGTAATGTACTGCAAAATGCTGTTTTATGAGTATACGAATCATAGAATGCTTCCATCGCAATATGCTTATCAGTGGTACATACACCCCAAGTTACATGGGGAAAGGTGGGAGAACATGTGTGATTGTCCATTGCTGAGGGTTGTCCAATATACCCAGTCTGCAATGGGTTGCCAAACTGGTAACAGTTCCATGACCTGTTACAGTTTGTCAGTTTGCGACATGTCAGCAATCGAGCGTCATCCTCCACATTTATATGAATGTTTGTGGCATCATTATTTTAGAATGAGAAATATTGTTACACTTCTTTGCCTGTTTATTTGTGTTGTTTGCAAGTCATCACAACCTATCATGAACCGTCACGGCATCTCTGGTACAGATCGGGTGTACTGGGCATGTATGCGACTGCTTTGTCAAGCTCATACCATACAGGAATCGGATCATGTGTATTTTGTGCACCCCTCGACCGATATATCGGTCGAAATAGCGGCCGAGTGTCGACCGATGTATCGGTCGACATATCGGCCGAGTGTCGACCGATACGTCGGTCGACATATCAGTCGGGTGTCGGTCGATATGTCGACCGAGATATGTCGGTCGACATATCGACCGATGTATCGGTCGATATGTCTACCGACACTCGACCGATATGTTGGTCGATATGTCGACTGAGAGTGGTTGTTCGATTGTCGGCCGACATGTCGATCGATAGGCTACCGACATTCCGCCGATACTTCACTGCTAATTGCCCTGGTTGCGTGACTTGGAACAAAGTGATACATATAGCTTCATGTCATTATCTTAGAACGTTTTGGGAGCGATGTGCTTGCTTCAAAACGATGTTTTAAAAGTTTTTTATTTTCATTTATATATTTCCTTCAAAATAGTATTAGAATATGGATAGGATGCTGAATACAGTCGACCGATACACCACCGACAGTCGACCGATACTCCGCCGACAGTCAATGGTCGACGTGTCGGCCGCTATATCGACCGAGATATCTGCCGATAGTCGGTCGATATGTCGGCCGGTATCTCGGTTGATACATCGGTCGATATGTCGACCGACATATCTCGGTCGACATCTCGACTGACTATCGACCGATATGTCGACCGACATATCGGTCGACACTCGGCCGATATGTCGACCGATAGATCGGTCGAGAGTCGGTCGAGAGTCGGTCGATATGTCGACCGATATATCGGTCGAGGGGTGCACAAAATACACATGATCCCAGGAATCTAACAAAAATCACTAAAAATTTGCTCAGTAATATCAGCACTAGAGGAACAATGTTCTCCATTTGGCCAAAAAATATGCATAGATTTCTTTGTTGACTTTTGTTTCACTCAGTTATCACAAGCAAATTTAAAGTGCCTTAAAATCACCAATTTCAATTTCTAAAGGTTTTCTTCATCTAATTCATTTTTTTTATTCTCTGAATTTTAGGTCTCTTTCCTTCTTCATTACAGCTGTAATTTTTATTATTTTAGTGAAGCAGAATAATGCTCATGCAATGCATAGTGAACATACCCTGGCATACTCCACAGCAGCTTGAATAATGTTCAGCTCTCTAAATCTCTCAAAGAAGGTGTGGCAGTACTCCTCATGAGCTATGTGGACTCCACCTAAAATAACTTCATAGGTAGAGAGACGATCAAGGTATTGAAGAAGCTTCAGACGGTACATACAAATGTCTCTTTGCTCCAGATTGAAACTGAGAAAAAAATAGGATTTACTTCAAATGAATATCAGTGAAATGGTTTAGGAATATATATTAAAAAATTGACTGTAGACTACCCATCATCGTGTGCATAAATTAGAAGGCAACCTGAGAAACTCGTAATCCAAAAGATGATACACATCAGAAAACAACTCTTGTTAAACCAAACAATGGATGATCAAACTAAATGTCTCTCAATTGATCCAAATTGAATAACTCTTTTTTCAGAATTCTACCATGCCATGCACTACATATATACATCTGAATTACTCAGATAGATAATAATGAAATACTGTCCATAGGCGACACTTCTTGCCTTTTTCTTCATACTGCAAGTGATGATTAATAGCCCTTTTCACGCTTAATTTCTCTTATTTGCATTGTAACAAATACCAACATTCACACAAAACAATTTCGGGCAGACACTACAAAATTACCTGAAATTTCTTCGCTTTCACACTGGATTATATTATCATGCAAATAAGAAAAATAACTGGTGCAAAAAAAGCTACAGTTGACTCCCAATTGAACCCTTGTTAATTCGAATGTCCCAGTAACTCAAAGTAATTTTCAGGCCATTTTCTGTATAATTTTAACCTCGATGACTCGAACCTCCGATAACTCGAGCCTTTTCCCATTTCCCCTGAAGGTTTGAGTTATCGGGAGTCGACTGTATTGTGTTCATGACACTTGCAGATTATCTAGGGGTGCTGATGTATCCCCACACACATGTATATCAGGGCTGGGTTGTTCAAAGCCGGTCTAAGGTAACCCAGGGTTTGCTAGAATTTTGATTTCAGTTTTGTAACTTTTTGGCAAGGCATTCTGTTTATTTTGCCCTTCAGTTTTGAGCTGTAGTAATCCCAAGTACACCAAATATTAGAGGTGAAAAACATATTTAAATAAGAAAACATAATGCTTTGGTTAATGTTTAACCCTGGGTTAACATTAATCGGCTTTTGAACAACCCGGCCAAGAGGCTTCATTGAAGTTTTCAGCAGGAGATTGGTTTTCAAAATATTGGGCAAAACATTTTCAACTGAACTTTTTTACAAAAAAAACTTTTCCTAAATTGTCAAACCTGGCAGGCAAAATCATCCTTACAATTTGCTTGGTGCCCAGCCCTTAATAAAACCCTTGGTATAAACATGTACCAAACCTCTTTTGAGCTCAGCTCTCAACTCAAAAGGAGCTTGATGCTCTGACCTAAACCACATACCGGTACTTTTTTTTTAACTACTCTGTTTATCTCTAAGTCAGACAGAACAATGACTAGGGCTACTTATATCAGATGTTTTCTTTGATGTACTGATTTTCATGTTTGAGCAGTACCTTACAAACTTTAAGGATTCCTCAAGCTCTTTATGTTTCTTCTTCCTTTCATCATCATCCTCAAGCTCATCTTCCTTTGCCTTTATAATAAATGGCAAGGGCCTTTTTTCATGACCCACAGCATCCACTACCTTGGCATCTGTTCCAAGAAGACCATAGCGCAGTAGCTGTTTTGCAGCTTCATAGTCTTCTGGTACTCTCTCCACACATTCATTCAGAACCCACAAACGATTCTTAACTTTACTCTGCAATGACACCACAATAACCTATCACCTGTAATCGATGATAATTTTCAGCACTAGACTAGACAACCCTGTGCAGCCATGATGTATTATCCAACATGAAAGACCACAGTTGGCGCACAGTGGAGTATTTCAAACAAACTGCGAGGTGTCTGGAAATGCGGTTGAACACTATCTTGAGTGTTTGAAATATCTTCTCAATCAAAACTAAAACTAAGAAGAAAACAGTAAGGTATCTAAACACTATCATGGTCATGGTTTCCTTGTTTAAACTTGATTAGTTATTAATGAGTTTGAGAAACCCCCTTCTATTTGGTTCAACTCACCTGCTCTCAGAGTGAGATATATTATGAACATCTGTATCATGTTGCATTAAAAACCTTCAAATAAACTATTGCAAAATTCTCATCATTGATCACTTACTAGGTAGTCATGAATTGAGGCTACAGAAAACCTGGAATTCCTCCACTGCTTCTGATAAACCAAGTCGCTGTCTAATCCGTATGTCTGTGCAAGGACTAATGCTTCGCCATATTCCTCGTGTTCAATCTGACAAAACATAACAAAGTTGCACAATTTCAGAGAAACTTAGAACTGCCAAGTACCGGTACCAAAAAATCTAAATTTCAATGTCATAACATAGGCATACAAGTCTGCCGCAAGTTTGCTTGGCTACGATGTACAGCACACAAAAAATTAGAATTTGTTGGTGCAGCTTACAAAAACAATCTTTAGTTTGTATTGATTGTCCAGGTGAGGGTAGTTCCAAAAAGAACTCAGCATTGTTGATGACTGATGTTTCAACAACCTGAGCAGAAAGTCATCTTCAGAGTCATGTGAATAGTGTTTGTGAGTCATTTGTAAGGTGCCAGTAGTTGTTGACATCTGTTAGAGGCGTTTGTTCTAAGTTAGTGCACCAGCTTTCTAGACTAAGTCATTGAAAACAATAATTGTACTGTGGTTTCTTGTTGAAATGTTTCTCAGTTGCATTAACCAATATCATTGTGTATTAATTTGAAGTGGTGTTATTGTTAATGGCAAAGGTGGCAACAGAATACAGTGTAATAACACACTATTCCATGACTCAACGTGTCAGATGTGACGATGTGATAACTGGATTAGTTTTTGTTTATCAATGAAATTATAATAATAATTTTTGGAATAAAAGATTGATCAAATTCTATTTTTCACTAGATATTCAACTTAATACCATTTGTTTGCAGAAATCAAGAAAAACCACATCACTCCTATGTTTTCAATAAATTAAACAAGAATTTCATGTCATATACCTTTACAAGGAAAACAAAAATATCAACAAGACCCAATTTGGCATGTTGCTAGCAAAAATCATAGTTTTTTTTCAGTTCAGATATTCCACAAAACCACTTCAAATTAATATTGATATCAAAACCCATTTAAATGAGAAAACATTATAGGAGGTCAACAGTGTTATTTAACTAACTAACAATACCTGAGAGTTGTTTTGGTGATAAAAAGTCAATTACAGAAATAGTTTTGTCACTTTATGAGAGACCTAAGTTAACCTTTTTGAACTACGCAAAGAAATTGTTTCAAATCTAATTAATTTTCCATTCAGGAAGTCTTCAGGAATATTTGAAGATGTTCCATACATTAAGCCAAGAAAATCTCTGCTAAGAATTCCCATGTTTAAGAATTGCCATTGACACTAAGAAAAGATATGTCAAAGAATTTATATCAAGTTCAAGGTTCTGGACATGCTGCTAGATTGCCGCTATCTTCTTTGTTTATTCTGAAGGTGTGAACAAGAGTCACTGATTCGTCAGTTCTAATTGCAACTACTCATGCGTCAAAAACAAAATTGTCAGTTACCACCTGCAACTAACAATGAAATAAAAATACCAGTACCATGTTACATTTATCTGCAACAAAAAAATCAAACCTCAGCAGTGTTCTCATTCATAACTAGCCATCCATAATTTCTTTGGTTTTTGAAGTGTTTTTTGATTTCAAGGAACTTAAATAGCTACCTGAATAGCACTACCATCACAAACTGAAACATTTTGCGCAAACATAAACTGACAAATGGTTTAGACAGAATTCTTTTTTCATGAAGTACATGTAATGCAACTGATATCAATGGGAGCCTGGTGAATTCAATCATGGACAAAAGCCCCCTCACCATCCCAATGGTTCACTTGCACTAAAACCAAACATTCCTGTCCTAGAATTCACCAAGTTACTGAGCAGCTAAGACTCATTTCATTTGAATTTCGCATCACGCAAAAGCAATCCCTGGCGCAAAGCCTTGATAACATGTTTATAGTGTATGCCAAAGATTATGATTCACAAGCAGATGAACAAATCCTGAACTCTTTTGAAACCCACCCACAAGTCCTGGGATCAACCATAGAAAACAAAGCATTGGAGATGCCAGAATAAGGCCAATAAAAGAATACCTGTTTCTGTTTCACTGTAGAAAAACAAAGATTGTCGTTCTAAATTGAGGATGAAATCTCCACACATGATTCACCAAAGCAACAATTTTATTGGTTGTGTAATATAGTAGCTCCAATCTGATTGGTGTGACATATATATACATACATACATACATACATCACTCACTCACTCATCCACTGACCTGATGATAGCATAGCCCAGGCCCGTTGACTAAGAGGTATATTTTTTACAAAAAAATAACTCAAAGAGGGTTTCAGAATTGAAGGTAGATGTTACCGGCATATGAAGAAACAACACTACAGAATCATGCAATAAATGTTAAGATGACTGAACAATTTTACCTTCCTAGCATAGAGTTCCTCAGGTGTTGTGGACCTTAAACACACAAGTCGATATGTGCGGTGAAGAACTCTGCAAAGAAGTAACATCCAGAAATAAGAGAATTTCAAAATTGTAATTGAAGAGTTTCTTTACAGTTAAAAACCAGCTCATATAAACCAAACAAGCATCATGTTAACAAATTGCTTAAAATATTTATGATGGTTCACTGCCTAATACATTTCTTTTTAGTAAATGATTTATTAGTATTTCTTGACAAGGTAGTCTTGGGGTAAATCTGAGCATTCTGATTAGTTCTTTCCTGTTTGAGATTTTGCCATAATTTTATTCACTGTTTCTATGGAATAATTCTTAAGTCGTGTATTTTTTTGTTTTCAATAGACGGCAAGTTCTAGGCCCGAGTACCATATAATAAACTCCTTACTAATCAAGCTTTCTTTAACCATGCTGAATAATGGCCCTTAACAATATTGGCCCTCAGTGATTCTTGTACAGACCATGCACAGCAAGCTCTGTACTGCAACAGCCTCTGAGGGCCAATAGTCCCCAGCATGGCCACTGTGCTTGACGACATGCAGATTTCTTTCAAAAAGTTGTCACAATTACATCTGAAGTAAACACAAAATAAAGAGGCGTCAATGTAGTACTGAAGTGGACTGAAGTACAAGTCCCTTCCTTACCTGCGTATCTTAATAGGTGGTTGAAATCTTTCACTTTCAGTTAGGAAAAACATCACCTTGAAAAGAAAATTAAATTTCTTAATATATTAAAAAAAAAACTGCTATTACAATCACCACAATGCAAAAACCTTCTGTGGTGCCAAACTTGAAGATGTCATAAGAATAATGGGAAATTTCATTCCAAAACCAAAGCCATGTTTATTTGACAGCATAGTAAATGTCGCTCAGTTTAGCAACTGCCCCTTGAATATGCTGTAACATCATCACC
>JAHPZR010055188.1:0-12082 GCA_019787425.1 Platygyra sinensis | reverse complement strand
CCACTTCTGCTCGCATGCGACAATGTCCGGGTTGTAGACGAAATCTCCCAATCCGAGGAACGGAGCAAGGGAGATAAGACTGGTATAAATCCATAGCAGTACCACTACAAAGAAAGGCTCTTTTCTTTGTGATGCGGATGTTTATAGTTCAGCGGCCTTCTGACGATGGCATCATATCGCTCGTAAGACACAGCACACAGATGAAAAACAGGTACTGTGGTGAAGAACTCGGGTGATGAAAGCAACTCCATGGCACAAGTGATACCGAAGATCCATTTCTCTGCAGCGTTTGGCCATAGTGCGACTGCCTGCTACCACTACTGCGAAAATCCAATCTGAAAGCGCCAGACTGGCTAACAGAAAGTAACGCATGTAGTCGAAAGTCGCGATACAAAATCACCACGAGTAAAACGAGAAGATTTCCAACAAAGCCCAGTAATGCGCTGAGACCAAAGAGCACTGTAAACCACCATCATCCATGCAAGCACACAACTCAACATTACAAAAATATCAAGTGTTTACTACCGAATGACGACTAGTCTGTAGTTAATTAGACTCAAAATTCATGTTTTCATATAAAAATGGAAACAAATACTGTTGCCTTAAAGGAAGCTCGTTTCCTGAAATTCAACCAGATTGGAGGCGACGAACAGAAATTAACACCTTAGCTGCTTTTGAGCAGTAATCAGTTCAGGAAAAGTGTATTTAAAACAATGTTGTTCACTATCAGTTTTGAAATATGTTTTCGTAGAGCTTCTCAATGCAGCACGGATCAAAACGAGATTGAGTAGTTCAATTCCACGCACCGGATAACCGGGTGCCTGACGAATCTTTAAAAAAATGGTTAGTCTGATCAAAAGCCGTGAATGTGTATAATCCCACTTTGTGTTCCTTTTTGTCTTTTTCTTGCCAGCAGTTTTTGCAAAAGGTTTGATTAGACCTAAATTTGAATTAATGGTGAAACTTAGTTGGTCATTGAACTCTCAAATCAAAGGTATGGTGCTTTTTTAACCTGTGTTATGTGGCCCAAAAAACGTGTTGCCAAGCAAAAATGTAAGATTATTGAAGAGTACTGCCTTGATGTAAAAAAATAATTCCAGTTTGGTTATTTTTTTTACACAAATCTAGTATGACTAATATGCATGTTATGGTCTTTAAAGCCACCTTGAAGTGGGCTGTCAGTTAAATTGAAAAGACGCACACAACATTGTCTCATTGTCGCTTCTTAGCGGATATTGGAGTCACTTCAACTAGTTTCATTGGTTGTTCAATTTCTCTGTTGTGAGTAGAGACTCCTCTAATTATCGTTTTCTTCTCTAACATTAATCCTCTACGTTAATTATCAGGTCGTGAAGAGTGATTTTAGTCCAAAGTTTTTCTATTGCATCTTCAGCCTGCCTGAGAAATCTCTGGGTAACTCGGTTAACTTTCGAATCTATGTGACAGCGCGATGCTGTTAGTGAGTTTATGTCTGCCAACATTTCCCACTACAGCGTCCAAATGCCTGCAAAAACCACGGCCTTGTTTGTCCGCTGAAATCCGGAGTGACAAACAGCTTAAGCTAACCCTCCCTTATAAAGCCATATTACCCGACGATTCAGATCGATGCACAGATGGATTTTAAACTCCCGGACAGAAAAATATTATTCTGTTTCACACTTCCAGTGAGAATTGCTGAATGAGGTGTTGGAGTCGAACGATCGAAGTTCAGAGATTTTGAACTTTCAGTTATGAATGCTATCTTACATGATTAAACGCGAAGCGGAAAAATTAAAGTTGTTGTTATTCAAATTCGTGGATGGGAATGAAACTAAACTGTTGATTGTGGTTATAGCTTGTAGCTTTTGAAGAAGATTTCATCGAAGCAGGGCCGATATGACATTTACCCCCAACCACAGGGTGATCCTTGTGACAAAGATAAAAAGAGTAGGTGTATACAATTTACACAAATTCAAATGTAGCTGTCTGCCGTAGTGGATAAAATATTGGTGACTGGCCATTTCTATGTTGTCGAGTAAAAGTTTTTCGTAGAGAAATAACAAGTTTGAAATCACCTTTAATTACACCATTAATTCAAATGATGCCAATTCTCTTGTAATATTAAAAAATCCTTAAGCAATTTTACTGATCTTGTGCTGTTTTCACTCTCGCAATGCCTTTCGTGATCATTTAGACTCATAAGTCCAACTCAGAGTTTTAATTTGTTCTCCTTGGAATAACCGATCCGTTTATATTTAGTCCATTTGCTAAAAGTCCCACCAGATTTGAAAGAATTGATGGAAATCCCTGGGGTTTGCGGATCCAAGTATGTTAATTATTTCCGCTTTACATATTCACCGCATAATGAGATTGATCGCCGCCCTCCTGCAGTTTCGATCACGCCACTGTCATGAATATCATACAACAGTCATGGGATGTTTGCGAGATCATAGTCGAAAATGCCAACGAAAAAGCCTGGGCTGGGTTGTTCGAAAGCCGGTTAACGTCAACCCAGGATTAAACGTTAGCTGCAGCATTATTTTTCTTGTTTAAAAATGTTTTTTCGCGCTCTAACGTAATGAGATTGATCACCGCCTCCTGCTGTTTCGATCACGCCACTGTCATGAATATCATACAACAGTCATGGGATGTTGGCGAGGTCATAGTCGAAAATACCAACGAAAATGCCTGGTGTCAAAGTAAAATTAGACAGACACCTCTCCTCAGATGCTAAGCGTGATTGTTCGTAAAATGCTGTCAAACCACAGAAATCAAGGTGAAGAAAACCCTGCAAACCAGCCAGAAACCTGATGACTTCACAAGTTACAAGAATGAGGTCGTTGGTGAGAGAAGGAATGCATATGACGCACAATTTTTATCAGTGCCTTCTGTCGACACAAGAGGGGACTGCCTAAACCAGGGGCCGGTTCCTGAGAAGAGGAATAAATTACCCCAGGTATAACAGTTATTCCAGGGATAAAATCTGCTATTCTAGGAATAACTACAGCTGTAAACTATACCAGGAAAAAAAATGGGTTCCCGGAAGCACTATTTATCCTTGGAATAGTTATTCCAGTGATAAATCTGCTACTCTAGAAAAAAATCTTCCAGCAAAGGGGATTCCCACCTGACAGACAGGTTTAGCGGGAAATTAAGTGTTTTGCGCGCGGGCTGCCTTGGGTTAAAGTACTGCGAAAAGAGTGAAGGACGAAATGTTTCTGTTTCTGTGTAAACATGGACTAGGAAGAGCATACCGGAAACAGCGCAGAAAAAATCAAAGGGCTCTTATGAGCCAACTCATTCATGCTCTTAGCCATGAAATGACTCAAGTGTTTCTTGTGTATTATAGCGTTTTTGTTGGTGGTGCATCAATAAGCATCAAGCTTCTTCCTGACATGTATCTTAGCTATCAACAGGCTTACAATTGACTGATTGGGTAAATGAATCATTTGCTGTACAATAGATTAGGACAATATAGCATCATTCTTTATGTTTTGTTGTCAAGCATTTGTGTTCATTGTTTAGTAAATGTTGTGTCATCTAAATGAAGTGAAAGCCTCATTCACTGTTTGCTTGTTACAGTTTATGTATGATATTTTATTCAAAACATGTAAGTGATTAGTGCAACATTTATCAGTACACCTTGAGAAAGCTTGTGTAACTGTTTTAAACATGTACCATATTACAAAAAATACAGGTCTGGATGAAATTAAAGGTGGTGAGCTACAAATTGTACATCAGTTATCTGCTGGCTAAATGAAGTTGAAAGTGTGTTAGCTTGGTTTTCGAAGGAAAGCGTTGAAGTCTGATGGAGTCAGTTTGCCAAGATAATCCACCTTGAACTCAAAGTATTTATCATTTAAAGTTCTTGGATTGTCCATTGTCATTATTCATTTGACTGTATTATTGTTTATGATAATCACTTATACTTTTTTTTTTTAATTTAATAACTATTATGGGTAGCCAGGAATAATCCAGGAGATGTAACATTAACTGCTGCCCCTGGAATTAAATAAATAAAAAAGATGAAGATGTAAATAAAAATAATTTGGAAGATACGAGAAATTGGGCACATCCGGGCACATCCCTTTTCAGTAAACCCGGGCCTAGCAGGACAAGAGTCTTGAGTGAAAGCAAACACACTGCAGATAACTCTGATTAACTCTGTTTTCAACAACCTGAGATATTGAATAGATTATTTACCTGCATTTCAATCCCATTTGGGTGACTACAATAGTCACCAAGTGTTACACAAGTTTTAAGATTGTCAGTTTTGGTATCATGGTTAGATTCATTAACCTTGATGTCTTGTTTTGCCTGATCGATCAGGGTCTACGCGTGTAACACACAAGCGACGATAATCAGCAACGAAGTACAGATTCCATTCAACTTTATGCATTTCAGGATATCATCTGTTACTGATATTATTTTATTCGACTTAGGGCCATTGTTATAAAGCAATAGTAGTCATCTGGCATTTCAGTTGAACTAGCAATTTCATAACGCTGTAAATAAGCTTATTAGTGAGTGAATGGAGCTTTATAGCAATTGTCACGCAGCCATCGTAAACCCTGGCGAATATTTCTGGACTATTCGTCTGAAACAGACTTTAGTTTAGTTCTGGGTCATTTCGATTTGACGTGTAGGCTGTATGTTTGTTTAAAGCAAATTTAAGCAATTAAAGAAAGCAATATTTACTCACCAGAAATCACAAACGATTGAACTCAAAATCTACAATGGCTACCTTCAATGAGCTGAGAAGACTCATTGAGCCCGTAATGACCGTAATGGAGGCCGACGAATCCGACGAATATCTCCAACCAGTTTGGGCTCCACAAATTCTAAAATTTTTCAACATTTTTAACCAAATTCACTCCATGTATTAACTAACACAGTATACATCCCATCATTCGTAAAATATGGCTGCTGATGGCTGCCTTCTTGAGGTATTCTGTAAGTCAGATTCTGCTTGTAACCACGAAAAATAACCACCATTTATTGATACACTTCATGACACATACATAACATTGTAGTCATGGTGCCCATTATGGCGGCTAATCTAAACAGCGACTACATGAAGGTGAACTTAGCGAGAGGAATAAGAACCGAGGTCTTTGCAAAGATAAGGCGAAGGCAATCAACCTGTAGTGCAGCTCCGGTCACCAGCGCTAGCTCGACAGGTTGTGTGGGTTCGTCAGTGCCTGATGAATTCGGAGATTCCAGCTGGAGATTCACAGACAGACAGACAGACAGACAGACAGACAACCTTTATTTAAGCACGATAAGTTAAAAAAGCTGTGCAGCTTGTGGGGTCGTGCGTGAATACTAAAACCTAAAACCTAAGAATAAAATATGTACATAATGAATAACAAATTATAATCAACTATTTAAATTGTTGCAACCCAGACCAATTTCACATTTCCTGCTCGGTAAGTCTCCCTCTTGTAACGTTTATCTTGTTTATTTCCCATGCTTGTTTTTATAATTTGTTGCATTCTTGGGGAATGCTTTAAAAGCTTCACTTGTAGTACTATTTGGGCTTGGCTATTTTCCCTTAAAATATGTAACTTTTTTTTCTGTTATCATTTCCCCCCTCCCCCGAAAATATGAGTTTTATTAACGCATTAGGAATATTCTACAGCTTTTACAGCTGTAGAATATTCCTAATGCGTTAATAAAACTCATATTTTCGGGGGAGGGGGGAAATGATAACAGAAAAAAAAGTTACATATTTTAAGGGAAAATAGCCAAGCCCAAATAGTACTACAAGTGAAGCTTTTAAAGCATTCCCCAAGAATGCAACAAATTATAAAAACAAGCATGGGAAATAAACAAGATAAACGTTACAAGAGGGAGACTTACCGAGCAGGAAATGTGAAATTGGTCTGGGTTGCAACAATTTAAATAGTTGATTATAATTTGTTATTCATTATGTACATATTTTATTCTTAGGTTTTAGGTTTTAGTATTCACGCACGACCCCACAAGCTGCACAGCTTTTTTAACTTATCGTGCTTAAATAAAGGTTGTCTGTCTGTCTGTCTGTCTGTCTGTCTGTGAATCTCCAGCTGGAATCTCCGAATTCATCAGGCACTGACGAACCCACACAACCTGTCGAGCTAGCGCTGGTGACCGGAGCTGCACTACAGGTTGATTGCCTTCGCCTTATCTTTGCAAAGACCTCGGTTCTTATTCCTCTCGCTAAGTTCACCTTCATGTAGTCGCTGTTTAGATTAGCCGCCATAATGGGCACCATGACTACAATGTTATGTATGTGTCATGAAGTGTATCAATAAATGGTGGTTATTTTTCGTGGTTACAAGCAGAATCTGACTTACAGAATACCTCAAGAAGGCAGCCATCAGCAGCCATATTTTACGAATGATGGGATGTATACTGTGTTAGTTAATACATGGAGTGAATTTGGTTAAAAATGTTGAAAAATTTTAGAATTTGTGGAGCCCAAACTGGTTGGAGATATTCGTCGGATTCGTCGGCCTCCATTACGGTCATTACGGGCTCAATGAGTCTTCTCAGCTCATTGAAGGTAGCCATTGTAGATTTTGAGTTCAATCGTTTGTGATTTCTGGTGAGTAAATATTGCTTTCTTTAATTGCTTAAATTTGCTTTAAACAAACATACAGCCTACACGTCAAATCGAAATGACCCAGAACTAAACTAAAGTCTGTTTCAGACGAATAGTCCAGAAATATTCGCCAGGGTTACGATGGCTGCGTGACAATTGCTATAAAGCTCCATTCACTCACTAATAAGCTTATTTACAGCGTTATGAAATTGCTAGTTCAACTGAAATGCCAGATGACTACTATTGCTTTATAACAATGGCCCTAAGTCGAATAAAATAATATCAGTAACAGATGATATCCTGAAATGCATAAAGTTGAATGGAATCTGTACTTCGTTGCTGATTATCGTCGCTTGTGTGTTACACGCGTAGACCCTGATCGATCAGGCAAAACAAGACATCAAGGTTAATGAATCTAACCATGATACCAAAACTGACAATCTTAAAACTTGTGTAACACTTGGTGACTATTGTAGTCACCCAAATGGGATTGAAATGCAGGTAAATAATCTATTCAATATCTCAGGTTGTTGAAAACAGAGTTAATCAGAGTTATCTGCAGTGTGTTTGCTTTCACTCAAGACTCTTGTCCTGCTAGGCCCGGGTTTACTGAAAAGGGATGTGCCCGGATGTGCCCAATTTCTCGTATCTTCCAAATTATTTTTATTTACATCTTCATCTTTTTTATTTATTTAATTCCAGGGGCAGCAGTTAATGTTACATCTCCTGGATTATTCCTGGCTACCCATAATAGTTATTAAATTAAAAAAAAAAAGTATAAGTGATTATCATAAACAATAATACAGTCAAATGAATAATGACAATGGACAATCCAAGAACTTTAAATGATAAATACTTTGAGTTCAAGGTGGATTATCTTGGCAAACTGACTCCATCAGACTTCAACGCTTTCCTTCGAAAACCAAGCTAACACACTTTCAACTTCATTTAGCCAGCAGATAACTGATGTACAATTTGTAGCTCACCACCTTTAATTTCATCCAGACCTGTATTTTTTGTAATATGGTACATGTTTAAAACAGTTACACAAGCTTTCTCAAGGTGTACTGATAAATGTTGCACTAATCACTTACATGTTTTGAATAAAATATCATACATAAACTGTAACAAGCAAACAGTGAATGAGGCTTTCACTTCATTTAGATGACACAACATTTACTAAACAATGAACACAAATGCTTGACAACAAAACATAAAGAATGATGCTATATTGTCCTAATCTATTGTACAGCAAATGATTCATTTACCCAATCAGTCAATTGTAAGCCTGTTGATAGCTAAGATACATGTCAGGAAGAAGCTTGATGCTTATTGATGCACCACCAACAAAAACGCTATAATACACAAGAAACACTTGAGTCATTTCATGGCTAAGAGCATGAATGAGTTGGCTCATAAGAGCCCTTTGATTTTTTCTGCGCTGTTTCCGGTATGCTCTTCCTAGTCCATGTTTACACAGAAACAGAAACATTTCGTCCTTCACTCTTTTCGCAGTACTTTAACCCAAGGCAGCCCGCGCGCAAAACACTTAATTTCCCGCTAAACCTGTCTGTCAGGTGGGAATCCCCTTTGCTGGAAGATTTTTTTCTAGAGTAGCAGATTTATCACTGGAATAACTATTCCAAGGATAAATAGTGCTTCCGGGAACCCATTTTTTTTCCTGGTATAGTTACAGCTGTAGTTATTCCTAGAATAGCAGATTTTATCCCTGGAATAACTGTTATACCTGGGGTAATTTATTCCTCTTCTCAGGAACCGGCCCCTGGTTTAGGCAGTCCCCTCTTGTGTCGACAGAAGGCACTGATAAAAATTGTGCGTCATATGCATTCCTTCTCTCACCAACGACCTCATTCTTGTAACTTGTGAAGTCATCAGGTTCTGGCTGGTTTGCAGGGTTTTCTTCACCTTGATTTCTGTGGTTTGACAGCATTTTACGAACAATCACGCTTAGCATCTGAGGAGAGGTGGTCTGTCTAATTTTACTTTGACACCAGGCATTTTCGTTGGTATTTTCGACTATGACCTCGCCAACATCCCATGACTGTTGTATGATATTCATGACAGTGGCGTGATCGAAACAGCAGGAGGCGGTGATCAATCTCATTACGTTAGAGGCGAAAAAACATTTTTAAACAAGGAAAAATAATGCTGCAGCTAACGTTTAATCCTGGGTTGACGTTAACCGGCTTTCGAACAACCCAGCCCAGGCTTTTTCGTTGGCATTTTCGACTATGATCTCGCAAACATCCCATGACTGTTGTATGATATTCATGACAGTGGCGTGATCGAAACTGCAGGAGGGCGGCGATCAATCTCATTATGCGGTGAATATGTAAAGCGGAAATAATTAACATACTTGGATCCGCAAACCCCAGGGATTTCCATCAATTCTTTCAAATCTGGTGGGACTTTTAGCAAATGGACTAAATATAAACGGATCGGTTATTCCAAGGAGAACAAATTAAAACTCTGAGTTGGACTTATGAGTCTAAATGATCACGAAAGGCATTGCGAGAGTGAAAACAGCACAAGATCAGTAAAATTGCTTAAGGATTTTTTAATATTACAAGAGAATTGGCATCATTTGAATTAATGGTGTAATTAAAGGTGATTTCAAACTTGTTATTTCTCTACGAAAAACTTTTACTCGACAACATAGAAATGGCCAGTCACCAATATTTTATCCACTACGGCAGACAGCTACATTTGAATTTGTGTAAATTGTATACACCTACTCTTTTTATCTTTGTCACAAGGATCACCCTGTGGTTGGGGGTAAATGTCATATCGGCCCTGCTTCGATGAAATCTTCTTCAAAAGCTACAAGCTATAACCACAATCAACAGTTTAGTTTCATTCCCATCCACGAATTTGAATAACAACAACTTTAATTTTTCCGCTTCGCGTTTAATCATGTAAGATAGCATTCATAACTGAAAGTTCAAAATCTCTGAACTTCGATCGTTCGACTCCAACACCTCATTCAGCAATTCTCACTGGAAGTGTGAAACAGAATAAATATTTTTCTGTCCGGGAGTTTAAAATCCATCTGTGCATCGATCTGAATCGTCGGGTAATATGGCTTTATAAGGGAGGGTTAGCTTAAGCTGTTTGTCACTCCGGATTTCAGCGGACAAACAAGGCCGTGGTTTTTGCAGGCATTGTGACGCTGTAGTGGGAAATGTTGGCAGACATAAACTCACTAACAGCATCGCGCTGTCACATAGATTCGAAAGTTAACCGAGTTACCCAGAGATTTCTCAGGCAGGCTGAAGATGCAATAGAAAAACTTTGGACTAAAATCACTCTTCACGACCTGATAATTAACGTAGAGGATTAATGTTAGAGAAGAAAACGATAATTAGAGGAGTCTCTACTCACAACAGAGAAATTGAACAACCAATGAAACTAGTTGAAGTGACTCCAATATCCGCTAAGAAGCGACAATGAGACAATGTTGTGTGCGTCTTTTCAATTTAACTGACGCCCACTTCAAGGTGGCTTTAAAGACCATAACATGCATATTAGTCATACTAGATTTGTTAAAAAAAATAACCAAAACTGGAATTATTTTTTTACATCAAGCAGTACTCTTCAATAATCTTACATTTTTGCTTGGCAAAACGTTTTTGGCCACATAACACAGGTTAAAAAAGCACCATACCTTTGATTTGAGAGTTCAATGACCAACTAAGTTTCACCATTAATTCAAATTTAGGTCTAATCAAACCTTTGCAAAAACTGCTGCAAGAAAAAGACAAAGGAACACAAAGTGGGATTATACACATTCACGGCTTTTGATCAGACTAACCCATTTTTTAAAGATTCGTCAGGCACCGGTTATCCGGTGCGTGAATTGAACTACTCAATCTCGTTTTGATCCGTGCTGCATTGAGAAGCTCTACGAAAACATATTTCAAAACTGATAGTGAACAACATTGTTTTAAATACACTTTTTCTGAACTGATTACTGATCAAAAGCAGCTAAGGTGTTAATTTCTGTTCGTCGCCTCCAATCTGGTTGAATTTCAAGGAAACGAGCTTCCTTTAAGGCACAGTATTTGTTTCCATTTTTATATGAAAACATGAATTTTGAGTCTAATTAACTACAGACTAGTCGTCATTCGGTAGTAAACACTTGATATTTTTGTAATGTTGAGTTGTTGCTTGCATGATGATGGTGTTTACAGTGCTCTTTGGTCTCAGCGCATTACTGGGCTTTGTTGGAAATCTTCTCGTTTTACTCGTGGTGATTTTGTATCGCGACTTTCGACACATGCGTTACTTTCTGTTAGCCAGTCTGGCGCTTTCAGATTGGATTTTCGCAGTAGTGGTAGCAGGCAGTCGCACTATGGCCAACGCTGCAGAGAAATGGATCTTCGGTATCACTTGGTGCCATGGAGTTGCTTTCATCACCCGAGTTCTTCACCACAGTACCTGTTTTCATCTGTGTGCTGTGTCTTACGAGCGATATGATGCCATCGTCAGAAGGCCGCTGAACTATAACATCCGCATCACAAAGAAAAGAGCCTTTCTTGTAGTGGTACTGCTATGGATTTTACCAGTCCTTATCTCCCTTGCTCCGTTCCTCGGATTGGGAGATTTCGTCTACAACCCGGACATTGTCGCATGCGAGCAGAAGTGGGACGGCCAAACAGCAATTCCGATGTCAATCGTCACATTTCTTGTGCCACTTGGAGTGATCATCATTCTAAACTGCAAAGTCCTCAAAGTTGTCCATCGGCTTCAACTCAGTGTTGGAATCATCAATAAAGGCATTTCCAACCCCGATAGCGAAGGGCCGAACTTAAAAACGATGGATTTTCCGAACCAACAACAATACTCCAGAGATGACCTAAATCCAAAGCAACACGAAGGGCAACGGAAGAATCGAAATGGATCCCAAAACATGGCCACCACTTCTCCTCAGATGCTAAGCGTGATTGTTCGTAACATGCTGTCAAACCACAGAAATCAAGGTGAAGAAAACCCCGCATACCAGCCAGAACCTGATGACTTCACAAGTTACGAAATAAGGTCGTTTGTGAGAGAAGGAATACATATGAAGCACAATTTTTATCAGTGCCTTCCGTCTATTCAAGAGAGGACTGCCCAAACCAGATCAACATAATGACATAAAATGTTCCAAAGGGAAGAAGTTTCTTGACCACATGGAAAAACGATGCACTCGACCACAAGTACTGGAAAATGACCAAGGAGAGATGACAGGTAAAATGGAGATCCCGATCCACCATACTGCAGCCAATCATCAAAGCCTAAATGCAACTCTTTAGATGGCAATGGCTTACAAAAGCCTTGTGAGTCTCAAAGGCAAAGAAAAACAGTGAGACAAAGGAGATCCATCCAGCAACGATCTTCAGACGAAATCAGCGCAAAGGAAAGGCATTGTAAGAAAATGCCGGAAAATGGCAGTGGTGCTATGGTGGAGAGTCCATCTCTAATGAACGATCAGAGGCAACATCCAGAAAAAAATGT
>JAHPZR010055187.1:0-13046 GCA_019787425.1 Platygyra sinensis | reverse complement strand
CTAATTAAAGACATATCTACTAAAAGAGCATGGTTTACTCTAAACTAACTGTGAGATACAACAATGCAATAATAAGGACTTGAAGGCCGGCACACGTCCGCAGCTCCACCGTTTAAAAAAGAATCTAACAACTTAAGAGCCGTGCGAACGTACTAACTCGCTATAAAAGAGAATCGAGAAGAGCTGTCGAACGTACTACCTACGCACGCAAAAGATCGAGGACTTAATGGCCCGTCGAACGTACTAACTAAGGAGCCGTCAGAATGTACTAACTACACAGTAAACAGAATCGAAGACCTTATGGCCATCCGAAACCTACTAGGGGTCCACCGTTTAAAGGAAGCAAGACTTAAGATGCCGCACGAACGTCTAACTATAATATTAGTGCTGTACGAACGTACTACCTACAACAGTAACAAGAGAATGAAGAAATTAAACGCCGTATGAAACGTACTACTGCACCATAAAGAGAGAATCGAAGAAATCAAAAGTCGTACGAACATACTACCTACACAGTAAAGGAGAATCGACGAAATTAAGGGCCGTACGAACGTAACTACCTACCACAGTAAAAGAGAATTGAAGAAAATGTAAAGGCGCACGTACGAACGTAACGTAACTACGCAGTGAAAGAGAATTGAAGAATTTTAAGGGCCGTAAACGCACGTACTAACTGTCACAGTACAAGAGAATCGAAGAAAATTACAAGTCGTACAAACGGAGTAACTGCATCAAGTAAAAAGAGAATTAATTATCGTCGATTCTCTTTCACTGTGTATTAGTACGTTCGTACGGCTTTTAATTTCTTCGATTCTCTTTTACTGTGCATAGATAGTACGTTCGTACGGCTTTTAATTTCTTCGATTCTCTTTTACTGTGTAGATAGTACGTTCGTACGGCTTTTAATTTCTTCGATTCTCTTACTTTTGGAAAGTACTTTCGGTACGGCTTTAATTTATTCGATTATCTTTTCACTGTGGCAGTTTATTAAGTTCGTACGGCTTTTAATTTCTTCAATTCTTTTTTTATCGTCGTAAGGCCCTTGTGTTTCTGGGTCAGATGGCTGTATATGGAGTTAATTAATGACGTAAAACCAGCAGCTAGAAGGGAATGTCCGTTTAGTACGGAGAGTACGTGTACTAATGAAAAAAATACGAGAACGGCGCTCCTAAAGTGGCCCTCATATGATTTGTAGCTTTATACATTGTGCAGAAATTACACACTTTAGTGCACTTTTCTTAGTGAAATTTAACATGCCTTGGCTGTCACTTGTGTTATAGTGACGTCCACCTTTTAATCTATTTGGACCGAAATCAACATTTTTATGAGCTTACGTGTTTGCTTGAAATTTAACTTTTGCTGGTTCCCTAAGTGAAATGCAACATGACTAGTAGCTTGCACCTCACGCATTAATTGTGTACTCAACATTTAAACCATTTTGACCTCAGAAGATCCTATTTTTATTCATGCGAAAGCGCTTTGGGAGGAATAAAGTATGTATGTATGGTGTGTATGTAACCTGAAATCAACAAAATTGAAGTCTTCTACTTTGAAGTGAAATGCATGTAATAACTATTGCTGTTTCTAAGTGCAATAAAGTCCTACTGCAGTTGGGATGTTTATGTGAAATCAAACTTTTAACTGAAATCAACCATTATCTAAGCTTGCTGTGTAAAAAGCGCTTCGAGTTAACTCACGAGTTTTGAATTGAAGAACTTGGGCGCACAAATCAGCCGCCAGGCAGGCGAGGAAAAACTTGAGTCCGCTAGCTTTCTTGTCGCGTCAGTGTGTAAAAGCCCATCTGGGGCCTTTCCTTGCATGAGAAGCTATTTTCTTTCACGCTGGGGCGAGAAACGGACTGTGTTTAATGCCAAGAAGAAACTATTCAACCCAGAACATTAACTTGTTAAGTTGGACTTTACCCACAATAACGACAAACGAAAGCTCAAATCTTACAAAAACGGATGTTCCTTAGCTTCTGAAGGACATTAACATCTATTAAGCTTCTCCTGGTTGCTGCGCTAGACTATTAGCTTCTTCATCATGGATGATTTGTAGAGGTTATATTTGTGTCTTGAAGCATTTAGCCGTGTTTTGTGTGGGAGAGGACCTGGCGAAACTCTCAGCTGGTTTCAAGATTCTCTTGTGCAAAAGTACAATGCGTGCACGTTTTGCGTTTGTTAAAAAAGAAGAAATTTGTAGTCTGGTTCTTAGACGTATTTTTTGGGATCCTTCTTTAGCGTTTTATTTTGTGGTCACTTAATAAAACTCTTGCCAATTGGTAGTGGTTTTGCATTGAGGCTCGAAAGCAGGGGTACACAGAGCAAGTGCTGGACAAAGGTAATGGGCAACTTTCTTCCGGTGACCCAGAAGGGCCAAACACAAATAAAAGAAAACCACAAATTAAAAAAAGAACACAGATTAAAAAATAAAACACAAATTAAAAAAAAGAAAAAAAGTGAAAAGTTAAGTTAAAAACGCAAATAAAATAGAAAACACAAATAAAAAAGTAAAACGCAAATAAAAAAGCAAAACGCAATAAAAAAATAAAACGCAAAAAAAAAAGTAAACCCAAGAACGAGGCAGAGCGGGGACCTGGGTTCTCAAGCTTCGTGTTGTTTCGTACACGAAGTACATTTCCGCATGTAGTTGAAAATGGACAGGAGAGAATTAAGACTACTCATAGAACGTTATTTTCATCTTGGATTTGAGAACCAGGTCATTCTCAACTTCCCAAAAAATCGCCATGGAATAACAATAAGTCTTTCACCTTTGAAACGCCGGCTTCGTGATTACGGTCTTAAGAGACGTGGCGCGCAGATCGAGGATCAAGAACTCGGAAAATATGGCTGCCGGGAAAATATCTGGGCCTGGGCAGCTTCGTGGTACGAGCAGTGTGGCCACTTGCTAAGGATTAAGAGCATCACAATAATGTTTCCCAGGGGAAAGGGTGGCTCAATCTCTGCTTTGAGAGCTAAAGATCCAGACGGTACAAGGAGATAAGCGAAAGAAGGAAGTTACCAAGAACGGAGAGCCACATCCAGTTAGGACCCAATTTCTGCTGGCATGGTTGATTGTAAGAATTAGTGTGTTCAGTGCCCATGGGGTTCTCAAGGAGGACGGTGAGTGGTCTCTGTTGTCGAGTTGACCCGGGCCTCTTGATTATATTTGTCCCCCTTGTTGCAAAGGGTCAATGAACTCATTGCTAAACATACACAATGGCAAACATAGATGACCTCACCAAAAGGTGGCTTTCACAAACACCCAAACCCCGCCCAGCATTCGATTTTCTAACACTTTAAAACGGAAAATCCACAAGCCTTGCCACCCACCCGGCGTTATAGATGAGGCTTTATTAAAGGAGGAAGCATATCAGACTTCTTAGAACAAACTCCTCTCGGAACAAAAATTTTTTTTCCAGAGGGCGCATGTGTCACTTCAAAACAGTCACGACTTGAAGCACGTGGTTACCCACAAGCCTAATTGAAAAGGAACGTTTATCGGAAGGTCTCGTTTGAAGCCGGACGGCAGTCGGCGCTCAAAAAACAAACCAAACAGATTAAAGGCAAAATTAATGCCTTTTGTTACGACATACCACCAGGGGTGAAAGACTTTTACAACAAATACTGATGCACAAAATGGAGCCTGCATCCAAACATCAGCCACTGCTGAAGACAAATTTATACAACGCCTCCTATTATATCTCATATAAAAAAGGAAAATCGCTCAAGATACGCTCGTCAGAGGCAAACTGTAGAGGCTCATGTGCGCTACTTTAAGCAAAACCGACAAAGGGGAGTCTGTGGTCGGCCCTGTCTATGACCTTTACTAACCGGAAACTCAAACACAAAATTCGAGAACAAACCCGCAGACCGTGCTACGATGCCTAAAACTCGAAAATCCTCAGCCGCCCCCCCACAACCTCCCTCCTTTTCACGGTTTCGTTTCGAAAAGCTTGTTTGCGGGGGGGGGGGGCCGTAAAGCGTTTTGGACAGCTGACCTCCAGAGAAAATATTCCGCATTCTTTCGCTTTTTCGTCCGCTTATCCATAAGTAAAAACAGTGGTTTTCAAGAGTGCAAGTGTCAACTTCTCATGCAACTACGCCAAGTGCCTTCACTTAGCGCAACTGAACGTTAATGCCCAAAGGGACTGGGCTGAATAACATATGCACACGTGCGAGATGTCAATCTTACAAGTCTATTCAGCGCGGACATTCGACGGTAACTGAGCAACAAGAAAGAAAGCAAATTTGCATTTTCTTTTTGTGCCTTGAAAAATGACAATTTCAACAACCCGAGGTTTCATTTCTCAAAGAAATGCCGAGGAATACAAGTTGAAACTTCTCGTTAGCGCGGTAAATATTTAGTCGTCTCTGTAGGCAGATTATTTCTCTCCAGCGCGGATAATGATATGGCAGACCGTCCATTGGTAAATATGCAAGATGTACACTGTAACTAGTGACAACACAAGCTAAGTAAACAGCTTTCCATATTGCCACATTTGCCGCGGCTGGTCTAATGCCGCTGCGAATTCTACGTTTTCAATGGTAAAAAAAAAGGAATCAATTTTCGCTTAACATCCACAAAATTTAGGAATTACTATCTTATGGTCTAGTACACTGTTATGTCCTTAGTACGTTCGTACGACCGTTATGTTCTGCAATTCTCGATTTGATACTGTGTAGTTAGTACGTTCGTACGACTTTTAATTTCTTCGATTCTCTTTTACTGTGCAGTTAGTACGTTCGTACGGCTTTTAATTTCTTCGATTCTCTCTTACTGTGTAGTTATTACGTTCGTACGGATTTTAATTTCTTCGATTATCTTTTACTGTGCAGTTATTACGTTCGTACGGCTTATAATTTCTTCAATTCTTTTTTACTGTGCAGTTATTACGTTCGTACGGCTTTTAATTCCTTCGATTCTCTTTTACTGTGCAGTTAGTACGTTCGTACGGCTTTTAATTCCTTCGATTCTCTTTTACTGTGTAGATAGTACGTTCGTACGGCCTTTTAATTTCTTCGATTCTCTTTTACTGTGGCATTAGTAACGTTCGTACGACTTTTGATTTCTTTGATTCTCTTTTACTGTGCAGTTACTAAGTTCGTACGGCCCTTAAATTCTTAAATTCTTTTTTACTGTGCAGTTAGTACGTTCGTACGGCCCTTAAATTCTTCAATTCTCTTTTACTGTGCAGTTGGTACGTTCGTACGGCTTTTAATTTCTTCGATTCTCCTTTACTGTGTAGTTAGTACGTTCGTACGGCTTTTAATTTCTTCGATTCTCTTTTACGGTTCAGTTAGTACGTTCGTACGGCCCTTAAATTCTTCAAGTCTCTTTTACTGTGCAGTTAGTACGTTTGTACGGCTTTTAATTTCTTCGATTCTCTTTTACTGTGCAGTTAGTAAGTTCGTACGGCCCTTAAATTCTTCAATTCTCTTTCACGGTGTAGTTAGTACGTTCGTACGGACCTTACATTCTTCAATTCCTTTTTACTGTGCAGTTAGTACGTTCATACGGCCCTTACATTCTTCAATTCCTTTTTACTGTGCAGTTAGTACGTTCATACGGCCCTTAAATTCTTCGATTCTCTTTTACTGTGCTGTTAGTAAGTTCGTACGACTTTTAATTTCTTTAATTCTCTTGTACTGTGCAGTTAGTACGTTCGTACGACTTTAAATTTCTTCAATTCTCTTTTACTGTGTAGTTAGTACGTTTGTACAGCCCTTAAATTCTTCAATTCTCTTTTACTGTGTAGTTAGTACGTTCGTACGGCCCTTAAATTCTTCGATTCTCTTTTACTGTGCTGTTAGTAAGTTCGTACGACTTTTAATTTCTTTAATTCTCTTGTACTGTGCAGTTAGTACGTTCGTACGACTTAAATTTCTTCAATTCTCTTTTACTGTGTAGTTAGTACGTTCGTTACGGCCTTAAATCTTCAATTCTCTTTTACTGTGTAGGTAGTACGTTCGTACGGCCCTTAATTTTCTTCGATCTCTTTTACTGTGTAGTTAGTACGTTCGTAGCTTATCTTCATCTCTTTTACTGTGAGTAAAGAGGATGAAGAAATTAAAAGTCGTACGAACGTACTAACTACACAGTAAAAGAGAATCGAAGAAATTAAGGGCCGTACGAACGTACTACCTACACAGTAAAAGAGAATTGAAGATTTAAGGGCCGTACGAACGTACTAACTACACAGTAAAAGAGAATTGAAGAAATTTAAAGTCGTACGAACGTACTAACTGCACAGTACAAGAGAATTAAAGAAATTAAAGTCGTACGAACTTACTAACAGCACAGTAAAAGAGAATCGAAGAATTTAAGGGCCGTACGAACGTACTAACTACACAGTAAAAGAGAATTGAAGAATTTAAGGGCCGTACAAACGTACTAACTACACAGTAAAAGAGAATTGAAGAAATTTAAGTCGTACGAACGTACTAACTGCACAGTACAAGAGAATTAAAGAAAATTAAAAGTCGTACGAACTTACTAACTGCACAGTAAAAGAGAATCGAAGAAATTAAGGGCCGTACGAACGTACTAACTGCACAGTAAAAAGGAATTGAAGAATGTAAGGGCCGTACTGAACGTACTAACTGCACAGTAAAAAGGAATTGAAGAATGTAAGAGTCCGTACGAACGTACTAACTACACCGTGAAAGAGAATTGAAGAATTTAAGGGCCGTACGAACTTACTAACTGCACAGTAAAAGAGAATCGAAGAAATTAAAAGCCGTACAACGTACTAACTGACACAGTAAAAGAGACTTGAAGAATTTAAGGCCGTACGAACGTACTAACTGAACCGTAAAAGAGAATCGAGAAATTAAAAGCCGTACGAACGTACTAACTACACAGTAAAGGAGAATCGAAGAAATTAAAAGCCGTACGAACGTACCACTGCACAGTAAAAGAGAATTGAAGAATTTAAGGGCCGTACGAACGTACTAACTGACACAGTAAAAAGAGAATCGAAGAAATTAAAGCCGTACGAACGTACTATCTACACAGTAAAAGAGAATCGAAGAAATTAAAAGCCGTACGAACGTACTATCTACACAGTAAAAGAGAATCGAAGGAATTAAAAGCCGTACGAACGTACTAACTGCACAGTAAAAGATAATCGAAGAAATTAAAAGCCGTACGAACGTACTAACTGCACAGTAAAAGAGAATTGAAGAAATTAAAGCCGTACGAACGTAATAACTGCACAGTAAAAGATAATCGAAGAAATTAAAATCCGTACGAACGTAATAACTACACAGTAAGAGAGAATCGAAGAAATTAAAAGCCGTACGAACGTACTAACTGCACAGTAAAAGAGAATCGAAGAAATTAAAAGTCGTACGAACGTACTAACTACACAGTATCAAATCGAGAATTGCAGAACATAACGGTCGTACGAACGTACTAAGGACATAACAGTGTACTAGACCATAAGATAGTAATTCCTAAATTTTGTGGATGTTAAGCGAAAATTGATTCCTTTTTTTTTACCATTGAAAAACGTAGAATTCGCAGCGGCATTAGACCAGCCGCGGCAAATGTGGCAATATGGAAAGCTGTTTACTTAGCTTGTGTTGTCACTAGTTACAGTGTACATCTTGCATATTTACCAATGGACGGTCTGCCATATCATTATCCGCGCTGGAGAGAAATAATCTGCCTACAGAGACGACTAAATATTTACCGCGCTAACGAGAAGTTTCAACTTGTATTCCTCGGCATTTCTTTGAGAAATGAAACCTCGGGTTGTTGAAATTGTCATTTTTCAAGGCACAAAAAGAAAATGCAAATTTGCTTTCTTTCTTGTTGCTCAGTTACCGTCGAATGTCCGCGCTGAATAGACTTGTAAGATTGACATCTCGCACGTGTGCATATGTTATTCAGCCCAGTCCCTTTGGGCATTAACGTTCAGTTGCGCTAAGTGAAGGCACTTGGCGTAGTTGCATGAGAAGTTGACACTTGCACTCTTGAAAACCACTGTTTTTACTTCTGGATAAGCGGACAAAAATCTTAAATGCGAAAGAATGCGGAATATTTTCTCTGGAGGTCAGGTGACCAAAACGCTTTACGGCCGCCCCCCCCCGAACACAAGCTTTTCGAAACGAAACCGTGAAAAGGAGGGAGGTTGTGGGGGGGCGGCTGAGGAATTTCGAGTTTTAGGCATCGTAGCACGGTCTGCGGGTTTGTTCTCGAATTTTGTGTTTGAGTTTCCGGTTAGTAAAGGTCATAGACAGGCCGACACAGACTCCCCTTTGTCGGTTTTGCAGTAGCGGCACATGAGCCTCTAAAGTTTGCTCTGACGAGCGTATCTTGAGCGATTTTCCTTTTTTATATGAGATATAATAGGAGGCGTTGTATAAATTGTTTTCAGCAGTGGCTGATGTTTGGATGAGGCTCCATTTTTGCATCAGTATTTGTTGTAAAAGTCTTTCACCCCTGGTGGTATGTCGTAACAAAAGGCATTAATTTTGCCTTTAATCTGTTTGGTTTGTTTTTTGAGCGCGGACTGCCGTCCGGCTTCAAACGAGACCTTCCGATAAACGTTCCTTTTCAATTAGGCTTGTGGGTAACCACGTGCTTCAAGTCGTGACTGTTTTGAAGTGACACATGCGCCCTCTGGAAAAAAAAATTTTGTTCCGAGAGGAGTTTGTTCTAAGAAGTCTGATATGCTTCCTCCTTTAATAAAGCCTCATCTAAAACGCCGGGTGGGTGGCAAGGCTTGTGGATTTTCCGTTTTAAAGTGTTAGAAAATCGAATGCTGGGCGGGGTTTGGGTGTTTGTGAAAGCCACCTTTTGGTGAGGTCATCTAAGTTAGCCATTGTGTATGTTTAGCAATGAGTTCATTGACCCTTTGCAACAAGGGGGACAAATATAATCAAGAGGCCCGGGTCAACTCGACAACAGAGACCACTCACCGTCCTCCTTGAGAACCCCATGGGCACTGAACACACTAATTCTTACAATCAACATGCCAGCAGAAATTGGGTCCATAACTGGATGTGGCTCCGTCTTGTAACTTCTTCTTCGCTTTCTCTTGTACCGTCTGGATTTTAGCTCTCAAAGAAGATTAGCCACCCTTTCCCTGGGAACATTATTGTGATGCTCTTAATCCTTAGCAAGTGGCCACACTGCTCGTACCACGAAGCTGCCCAGGCCCAGATATTTCCCGCAGCAATATTTGCCTGAGTTCTTGATCCTCGATCTGCGCGCCACGTCTCTTAAGACCGTAATCACGAAGCCGGCGTTTCAAAGGTGAAAGACTTATTGTTATTCCATGGCGATTTTTTGGGAAGTTGAGAATGACCTGGTTCTCAAATCCAAGATGAAAATAACGTTCTATGAGTAGTCTTAATTCTCTCCTGTCCATTTTCAACTACATGCGGAAATGTACTTCGTGTACGAACAACACGAAGCTTGAGAACCCAGGTCCCGCTCTGCCTCGTTCTTGGGTTTACTTTTTTTTTTGCGTTTTAACTTTACTTTTCACTTTTTTCGTATTTGTGTTTTTTTAATGTGTGTTTTCTTTTTTAATTTGTGTTTTACTTTTTAATTTGTGATTTCTTTTTTAATTGTATTTTCTTTTTTAATTTGTGTTTCTTTTTTTAATTTGTGTTTTCTTTTATTTGTGTTTGACCCTTCTGGGTCACCGAAGAAGTTGCCCATACCTTTGTAGTACTTTCTGTGTACCCCTGCTTAGAGCCTCAATGCAAAACCACTACCAATTGGAAGAGTTTATAAGTACCACAAAATAAAACGCTAAAGAAGGACCCAAAAAATACGTCTAAGAACAGCTACATTCTTCTTTTTATAAAAAAAAAGTGCAAGCATTGTACTTTGCAAAGAGAACTGAAACAGCTGAGAGTTTAGAAAGGTCCTTCCCACACAAAACCGGTAAATGCTTCAAGACACAAATATAACCTCTACAACATCCAATGAGAGAAGCTAAAGTCAGGCAGCAACCAGGAGAAGTTAATAATGTAAATGTCCTTCAGAGCTAAGGAAATCCGTTTTTGTAAGATTTGAGCTTCGTTGTGTATTTTGGTTAAAGTCAATTAAAAATTTAATGTTCTGGGTTGAATAGTTTCTTCTTGGCATTAAACACAGTCCGTTTCTCGGCCAGTCGAAAAATATTTGCCAAGAAAGCCACATTAACCACAGGTAGCGGAGTTTTTTGCCTACTGTTTGTGGTCAAGTTTTCAATTCAACTGTGAGTAACTCGAACTGCTTTTTACACAGCAAGCTAGATAATGGTTGATTTCAGTTAAAGTTTGATTTCACATAAACATCCAAACTGCAAGGACTTTATTGTCACTTAGAACAGCAAAGTTATTACATGCATTTCACTCAAGTATAAGCTCAATTTTGTTGATTTCAGGTACATACACAGATATCATACATACTTATTCCTCCCAAAGCGCTTTTCAGAATAAAAATAGGATCTTTAGGTCAAAAATGGTTAAAATGTTGATGTACACATTAATGCGTGAGGTGCAAGCTACAGTCATGTTCATTTCACTTAGAACAGCAAAAGTTAATTTCAAGCAAACACGTAAGCTCAAAAAATGTTGATTTCAGGTCCAAATAGATTAAAAGTTGACGTCACATAAACAAGTGACAGCCAAGGATGTTAATTTCACTAAGAAAACACTAAAGTGTTAATTTCATGCAATGTATAAAGCTCAAACATATGATGCCACTTTAGGAGCGCCGTTCTCGTATTTTTTCATTAGTACACGTACTCTCCGTACTAAAGGACATCCTTCTAGCTGCTGGTTTACGTATTAATTAACTCCATATACAGACCATTGAAGAACACAAGGGCCTTACGAAGATAAAAAAGAATTGAAGAAATTAAAAGCGTACGAACTTAATAACTGCACAGTAAAAGATAATGAATAAATGAAAGACCGTACGAAACGTACTTTCCAAATAGTTAATGAGAATCGAAGAAATTAAAAGCCGTACGAACATACTATCTACACAGTAAAAGCAGAATCGAAGAAAATAAAAGCCGTACCAAAACGTACTAACTGCCACAGAAAAGAGAATCGCATAGAAATTAAAAGCCGTACGAACGTAACTAACTAGACAGCTTGAAAGAGAATCAGACGAAATAAGTCTATCTTTACTGCTGTCCAGTTACTCCGCTTTAGTCATACGAAACGTTGTAATTTCGTTCGATCTCTGTTACGGCTGCAGTTTGAGTAAGTTCGTCCGTAACGGGCCCTTCAAGATTCTTGACAAATTACTCTATTCACTGCGTAGTTACGTACGTCCGCGTGCGACTTATACATCTTCTTCAATGCGTCCTTTTACTGTGCTACGTTAGTACGTCTCGTACGGCCCTTAAATGTCTTCAGATTCTCCTATTCACTAGTTAGCATATGTTAGTATGTTCGTACGACTTTTGATTTCTTCGATTCTTCTCCTTATCGGTGCAGTTTAGCCAGTACTTGTTGTACGGCTGATTGACATGATACTTCAGATCTCTTTTTACTGTTGTATGTAGAATACATTCGTACAGCACTAATATATATAGTTAGGACGTTTTTTTTCCGTGCACTGTGCATTTTAAGTTCTTTGCAGTTCATACTTTGACACCACCGTGTTGGACCGCTAGTAGGTTTCGTTTTTTAGATGATGCCATCAGAGTATCTTCTGATTCTGTTTTACTGTGATAGTGATTTAGTATCATCTCTGAACCGGCTCCACGGTAGTTCAGTACGTTCGTACGTGGCCATTAAGTCGGCTTCGATTCTAAGATTTGCGAATAGCGTAGAGTATGTACGCTTCGTACAGCTCTTCTTCCGCGATTTCTCTTTTAGAGCTGAGCTTAGCTACGTTCGCAGCAGCGACCTCTTAAGTTGTTCGATTCTTGTTTGGATAATCGGTGTGATGCGTGCTTGGACTGTTGTGCCGGCCTTCACGTCCTTCTTAGTAATTGCATCTAGTTGTATCTCACAGATTAGTTTAGCTGATAAACCATGCTCTCGTTCAGCTAAGATATGTCTTTATTTAGTATATTTATTCCAGCGTACTAGCAGAAAAAAAAACAGGAAACACAGTGCCCTACCTTACTAGGCACGAATACATGCCAAATACATCCTAGGACCGTAGAATTCTGTCGGTCGGCGAGGAGGAGGGGTTGTTGAGGGTCGTCCTATTAAGTCTGTGTACCATGGAGGGTAAGGTAGAGCGAGATGTCTTTTGATGCAGCTGGGGATTAGCTATGCGTAGCGTACTAAGTAAGGACTAGCGGCCAAGCATGAAATGGTGCACTCTTTTTACTAGCAACCTCGAACTAAGATGCCTCGTGCGTATGGCAACGGGATAGAGTAGACGCCTCTCTTGCCCTGTCGAGAGCTGAGCGGGGCCAGCGCGTGCTGAGGAGGCGCTTCATCTGACTAAAATGGTGAAAGGAACAGTGATAGAATTGTCCAAGCATTTTTTTTTTGGATGCGAGTGGCTGTGGACGTTATGTGTAAAAGAATTGTAATTGGAGTGTTTGAAAGTGTGATTGCTCGAATGAGGTCCCATATAACCGGGAGGATTCTTAGAGGGTTCGAGAGTTATGCTTCTGAGCCAACACGTTGACCTGTTAGGTCACTCACATTGGCTGATGAGGTTTTCCAGACAGCGCCCAGGGGTACCCACCTAAAATAGAAGCCGCAAGTATTATGTTAGAAATAGCGCACTGCCTTCATTATAGGCTATACCTTCGATTTATCGCTTCGAAGAGGTTGTGGTGGTCGTCTAGGAAGCCAGATGAGCCCTGCCTGACTTCGCATAGCCATTCGACGTGCCCCCCCCTACAAGAAACCCCCATCACCCAGAGGAGCCATAAGCACAGGCAATATAGCTGAGCGTCGGCGCGCGAAAGAGTGGCACCTGGGCTGCAAAAAGATGAGACACCCGTTCATTTATTCATGAAAATGTGCCCCCCCTCACGGAGTGCGTTGTCCTTACAGAACCTGAATTCAGGCGAATGTGCCTAGGGGGAGTTTAATCCCTTTAGTGAGTGGATCATGCGTTGC
>JAHPZR010055186.1:0-7500 GCA_019787425.1 Platygyra sinensis | reverse complement strand
TATATCTGTCACTGTCCACACGATAATGTGGCTACTTTATGTGCAAATTATGTCTGAATTGACCAACAACTGTGATACCTAAACTTAGTTTTGCTAGACTAAGTATGATATATACAGAATACTAATGATGGACTTTGTTTTTACCAGGGCATTACAAAAGCCCAGGGGGTTCATTAAGGGCCAGGCACTGGGCAAATTGACCGGCTGTGAACGAGACTTAGCCATCAATTTGCCCGGTTGTTTTCATCTTCTCTTCTTACTTTCTTTCATAAGGAAAACTTAAAATGCCTGGCTGAAAAACCCCACTGACCTCCTGCACAAAAACTCAATGAAACCCCTGAAGGCCATACAATATTAACTCACTGAAAAATCACCCATGGTCTATGAGCATCTATATTTGTCTATTCATTTACAATGTAACTTTTACACATTACTGTAAACCCATGATTAGTAACAATACAACAGACAGTGACTGCTAAAAATAGTATAAGACCATGGCCAGAGCATGCCACTCATTACTGTTCCTGAATTTTAACACCCAAGACATGAACTTGACTTTGTTGCATATAAATTAGATGCTTTTCGCTTCAGAACATGTTGACTGCGGGTCAAGCAAGAAGTGGGTTTGTAGATATTTAAATTTTTTATTTGTTTAAATTTACATTAATTAATTAATGTAACAGTGTTGAAAACCAATAAAGACAAAGACAACAGACAACAAAGACAAAAAAAAGTATAGCCTGTAGGCCTGTATAGCCTGTGACTTTCTTATAATTCAGGGCAGAAAGTTTTTGTCAGAATTAAGAAAGCTAAAACCCTCAGACACTTAATGATTTCAAAAAGGTGGTAAGAACAAAAAAGTGGCACACAAGGCCAGAGCTGAGTGTGTCACTGATTCTTCTTACCTCATTTTGACATCTTGTGTGATCTGTCACTGAAGAGACGCATGGCAACATGGAATCTATTTGCTTTATATATTAATAAAGAAACAAAAAGGTTTTTTACTTCAAATCTTTGGCCCACATAACTGCAAGGCCAGCCTTTGTCCACTGTGATGTAAATCTATTTTCTATACAAAATGAAGCAATCTCATGAATAGGTTGCTACGTTTAGCAAAAGAATTCTGATTGGTCCAAGAAAATCATGCCACTATCAACTTGAATCAAGCAGCACTACTTGAGGAATGAAACTTTCAGCTGAAAGCAGAACTGAACTTCGAAATTTACAAATGATCTTAAAGAAAATGCTGGAAAGTCAAGTCAGTTTTTTGTCATCACAGCAGCCCTGTGAGCCGAAAAGCTTGGACGTTTGCCTGAATATTGCAGGAGTTGAAAAATACTGCTCGGAAAACTTGCAGTTGCAGTCAACACTGGAGGCCATTGGTTTCAAGTTTTAAATGCCCAGGAGCATTGGTGACGGTGGAAATTTGTGTTCTCTGTGGCTAGCTAGAGATTCTCAAATCAGTTTGATATAATGTCGGACACACCTTATAGCTGCAATATAGTAAGTCAACAACTATTTTTGAGACTGAGAAACATTGAAATTTTAGATAAATTAATGTCACAAACATTTTGTTTATCGGGTTTGTTACATTCGAGGCAAACTAATGATTTCTTGCCATGAAGTAATTTCAAAACCAATTTTGTGTTTGGTTTAGTCTCACTTGACTACCAATTGAGAATGCTCGTCGAGTATTTTTGTGAGTCATTTTCTCAAACAGAAATGGCTTTTGCTTTCTTCTTTCTGCTTCTCGTCCCTGTTCAATGCCTCAATAATACTTTCTGTACCTACACGTTTTGCCCAGGCTGGGCATATAAAATATTGTACAAATTCTCAAAACTTTCTGCCATATTAAAACACAAAGGGAAAAACTTTGTCATGATGATGTCAGTCACGCGTCTGTCCTCTAATAGATCACAAGTGACAACCAATCAAAATGCAGGAATAAATATATCTTTTGTTGTTTAGTCAAAATACGAACAGCAAGTAAAACTTCTCAGTGATACTACACAACAAAACATCTCATAAGAGATTTATTATCAAACAGACCAAATTTTTATGTCCGTGTGGGCGAATTTTGCAGATATTTATTTACAGGGAATGCGTGACAGAAGTATGCCAAGTGAAACGGAATTGACGCGGAAAATCCAGCTAACTGATTGGTTAATGGATGGAAACCTGTCTAACCAGTCCTCTGGAGTACAAATACCGCATATTTGTACTCGTTTTGGGCAGTATTTATACTTTACGAAGTGCAGTTGGTTATTATATAAACAACACTGTAGGCTTTACACACCTTCATCCTTGTTTTCCTTGACTTCAAGCAGCGTTTCATAAAATCCTTTAGAATGCCTTATTAATGAACATAATGAAAAAAACACCCAAAGTTACCAATCTAATAATAAATACTGTAGTTTCTTTGAAATACATCTTAAGATAAATATAACTAAAACTAGAGATATAAGAATGAATGGCGATTTCATTCCTGCTGAGATCATTAGAAAAGTGATTGCCAAATTATTTCATCACTTTTTTTAATCTCAGCAAGATCGAAACATCATTTTTTTGCTTATCTTAAGTTATCGTGAAGATTATTTACTCAAAGTTTCCCTTTATTGTTTATGATTCCAGAATGAGATGTACCCAGACACATAACATTTGGCCTGTTTGATAATAAATCTCTTATGAGACGTTTTGTTGTGTAGTATCACTGAGAAGTGTTATTTGCTGTTCGTATTTTGACTAAACAACAAAAAATATATTTTTTCCTGCATTTTGATTGGTTGTCACTTGTGATCTGTTAGAGGACAGATACGTGACTGACATCATCATGACAAAGTTTTTCCCTTTGTGTTTTAATATGGCAGAAAGTTTTGAGAATTTGTGCAATATTTTACATGCCCAGCCTGGGCAAAAGGTAATTAAGGTACAGAAAGTATTATTGAGGCATTGAACAGGGACGAGAAGCAGAAAGAAGAAAGCAAAAGCCATTTCTGTTTGAGAAAATGACTCACAAAAATACTCGATGAGCATTCTCAATTGGTAGTCAAACGAGACTAATTAAACCAAACACAAAATTGGTTTTGAAATTACTTCACGGCAAGAAATCATTAGTTTGCCTCGAATGTAACAAACCTGAGAAACAAAATGTTTGTGACATTAATTTATCTAAAATTTCAATGTTTCTCAGTCTCAAAAATAGTTGTTGACTTACTATATTGCAGCTATAAGGTGTGTCCGACATTATATCAAACTGATTTGACAATCTCTAGCTAGCCACAGAGGACACAAATTTCCACCGCCACCAATGCTCCTCAGGGCATTTAAAACTTGAAACCATTGGCCTCCAGTGTTGACTGCAACTGCAAGTTTTCTGAGCATATTTTTCAACTCCTGCAATATTCAAGGCAAACGTCCATTAGCTTTTCGGCTCACAGGGCTGCTGTGATGACAAGAAACTGACTTGACTTTCCAGCATTTTCTTTAAGATAATTTGTAAATTTCGAAGTTCAGTTCTGCTTTAGCTGAAAGTTTCATTCCTCAAGTAGTGCTGCTTGATTCAAGTTGATAGTGGCATAATTTTCTTGGACCAATCAGAATTCTTTTGCTAAACATAGCAACCAATTCATGAGATTGCTTCATTTTGTATAGAAAATAGATTTACATCACAGTGGACAAAGGCTGGCCTTCTTAAAGGGGCACTGTCACGGTATTTTAGCGTCATTTTACATTGCCAAAATATGTTTCTGAATCAATGGAAACCCAAAAATAATGATGTAGTTTTGTTATCTAGGACTTAATCACTACACCGAAACCATTTATTGCCGCCTAGCACTTAGCATGGCAAGGATGGAAATGGATTGAAATTTGAAAAAACTAGCCAGTTTTTTCAAATTCTAGAGCCATTTCTTGAAAATATTGCCAGAAATTCATTATGGTTTGCTCTCTGAGCCACCATTCGTTTGATATGTTTCTGTTAGTCCATTTGAGCATTTTGGGAAGGAATAAAGGTACCAGGTAAAGATTTTTAGCAACGAATGAATTTGAAAACAGCAAAAATCCCGTGACAGTGCTCCTTTAAGTTATGTGGGCCAGAGATTTGAAGTAAAAAAGCTTTTTTTGTTTCTTTATTAATATATAAAACAAATAGATTCCATGTTGCCATGCGTCTCTTCAGTAACAGATCACAGGAGATGTCAAAATGAGGTAAGAAGAATCAGTGACACACTCAGCTCTGGCCTTGTGTGCCACTTTTTTGTTCTTACCACCTTTTTGAAATCATTAAGTGTCTGAGGGTTTTAGCTTTCTCAATTCTGACAAAAACTTTCTGCCCTGAATTATAAGAAAGTCACAGGCTATACAGGCCTACAGGCTATACTTTTTTTTGTCTTTGTTGTCTGTTGTCTTTGTCTTTATTGGTTTTCAACACTGTTACATTAATTAATTAATGTAAATTTAAACAAATAAAAAATTTAAATATCTACAAACCCACTTCTTGCTTGACCCGCAGTCAACATGTTCTGAAGCGAAAAGCATCTAATTTATATGCAACAAAGTTGAGTTCATGTCTTGGGTGTTAAAATTCAGGAACAGTAATGAGTGGCATGCTCTGGCCATCAGGTCATATACTATTTTTAGCAGTCACTGTCTTTTGTATTGTTACTAATCATGGGGTTACAGTAATGTGTAAAAGTTACATTGTAAATGAATAGACAAATATAGATGCTCATAGACCATGGGTGATTTTTCAGTGAGTTAATATAATTGTATGGCCTTCAGGGGTTTCATTGAGTTTTTGTGCAGGAGGTCAGTGGGGTTTTTCAGCCAGGCATTTTAAGTTTTCCTTATGAAAGAAAGTAAGAAGAGAAGATGAAAACAACCGGGCAAATTGATGGCTAAGTCTCGTTCACAGCCGGTCAATTTGCCCAGTGCCTCAGGCCCTTAATGAACCCCCTGGGCTTTTGTAATGCCCTGGTAAAAACAAAGTCCATCATTAGTATTCTGTATATATCATACTTAAGTCTAGCAAAACTAAGTTTAGGTATCACAGTTGTTGGTCAATTCAGACATAATTTGCACATACAGTAGCCACGTTATCGTGTGGACAGTGACAGATATAGGGGAGGGGTACGTGGGGGCACCCCTCTTATTTTGGGTGAAAAAAGAAGAAATCACAGAAGGAGGAAAAGCTAGCAGGGCAAGCAAAACAAACCCACCCCTCTTGCCCTCTTAGCTCAAGGTGTGGATCTACCACTGGTGGAATTTGTCATCCTTCAAATCAATACACTGATTCTATAGTTTGTTTTTCCTGAATTAGAAATGGCTTCCCATGTACAATGTACATAATTATTAATTAATATTAAAAAATGTATTAATTTTATTCTTTAAGTGCCTTCATGGCTCTGGTATTTGAGTGGAGGGACAGATGCTGTTGTGAGATGGTTCTTATCAATGTATGGTAACATATCTCCTCATTTAAATGTAAGTTGCAGTACTTTAAATTTTATGTAAGAATTCTCTCTCGTATCAGCAGAGTCCTTTTTCTTGCTGCTTTCAAAACTTACCTCATAGGCTTGTAGCTCAGAGGTTGGGGATTCCTGCATGCATTCCCTCTCCCAATTCACTTCTCCCTCCCCTAGGGAGCCTATGTGGAGGAGAGAGATAAGATCTTTACTGTATGATTTTTAGGATGAGGATAATCCGGAAAACATTGCATTCTTAAAGTGACTGACACTGTTATAAGATTTTCAGCAGATGTCATGAATCATCATCACCCTGCCCGGACTGTCAAAATGTTGGTCATCATCAACAGGCTATTTTTAAGGACTTTTTAATTTTTCAGTTGCCCCCACAAAAGCATTACTTGCCCAATAAATGAGCAACATTCATGCCTTATCAACTAACAAGACTTTTGAATGAGGTGCTTACCGGACCGCCAAACTTCCATTTTCACTTGCTGTTGGAAGAGCTAAAAATTATTCACCCTGGTTAATCACACCTGGGTCTTTTCCTGCCCTTCAGGAGAAATGATGAGTGTTAGTTTACTGTAACAGTTATTCAGGGGCAACCCTAAAACCCGGAAATCGGAAACCGGAATTCGGAACCGGAACCCGGAACCGCAATCCGCAATCCGCAATCCGCAATCTGGAATGCGCAATCCGCAATCCGGAATCCACTGACAAATCAAAGAAAACAAGTTCCTCAAACTCATGAAAATTATTTTGCATAGCTTGTGCCGGTAAAAAAAAAAATTAGACGTTAACTGCAAAAAACCCTCAAACTTAACTAATCTTTTTTAAAACAAAAACTTCCCCTCTATGAGGGCTCTGATTATGAGAATCTAAATAAAGTGCGTCTGAGCAGGCTCTAGTGTCTAGTGCCTTTATGCATTGGAACTTGAGCGAGAGCCTTCTCGCGGGCTCTCCGTCTTTTGGCCCAAACACGAGAGCCTGCTCGCAGGCACGCAGGCTAAGTTATCCATCTTTCGTTCAACTTGGTACTACTGAGAGTGCGGGGTTCTTTTCTAGATCAATAAGCTCTGAGAAGACTAGGGGGTAGCACAATAGCAGCAACCTATTGCGTTGAGTTTCTAGCAGTCTTTTAACGTCTTTTCACCACATGAAACACATGTTTTTTAAAAAAAACATGTGGTTCAATCCGTTCGCAAGCGAAAAGTAGACAACCTTTCTATTAATTGTTTTGATACGAAGTCCAGCAGCAATATGTGGTGGTGATTTGTAACAGTATCAGTGTGGATATAGTGTTCATCTGGGATTAGTTTCGTATCTGTTGGAAAAAAAATATTTAGAATAGCCAGGTTAGCCTTTGGATATCGAAAACCGTCAGTGTACCTGGGCTGTTACTGACGGAGACCGTGTTCTCTATCTTGTTCAGTTTCTACTTAATACAAAGGCCAAATTGATACCTTAGGTAAATTGCAGATCACTTATTAAATAAAGAGGCAACTACCAGCAAGCTTACTTTAGACCCTCTCAGGGTGCTTGGAATCATATTACGAGGCACTTAGATTCTCCTAATCATAGCCCTCACTAGTAGTAACGGTTGTGTGAATTTTAACACCCGCAGGAGCCATCGGAATTTTTGTTTCCAAATATATTAAGTTTGAGGGTTTTTTTTCGATTGGCCTCTTAATATCTTACAGGCAAAAGCTATGCAAAATAATTTTTGCGAATTTGAAGAACTTGTTTTCTTTGATTTGTGGATTCCGGATTCCGGATTCTGGATTCCGGATTCCGGTTCCGAATTCCGGTTACCGATTTCCAGGTTCTAGGGTTGCCCGTTATTCAGCTGGTTATGTGTCAGGGCTGAAAATAACGGCCGCCTAATCATGGGTCAAGATGACCGGCCAAACCAATTTTAGCTCGGACATACCTCGTTTCTGGCCGGTCAAATCATAACACAAAAATTTCTTTTAATACAGTATTTTAGCCCCTTGCCCCTATGCCTCAAGACCTAAGAAGATAAGCCAACTCATTTGAT
>JAHPZR010055184.1:0-21440 GCA_019787425.1 Platygyra sinensis | reverse complement strand
TGATATTCATGAGATATTCGTGACTAAAGCTTGGGTCCTAATCCCACTGTAATTCATTTTCATAGGCAGGGGGACAAGTTTATGGGACACATTCGAAACGGGTTTTGCAGTAGCAAGTAACGAGCCAAATTTTCTTAAAAATCATTCAGTTCCTTCATGTGAATCTTCCACTGTAAGCTTATTACAGATAGACCATTTCCCCTTAGGGATATTTTCGCCATTTATATTCTTTGTACATATTTCCTATTTTTGGTATATCGGTCAAAAGGAGTAACACCTATAAACCCATTAGAGCCAAAAAGACCCCATATTTCTCTTTATTAAAAAAGTGGCCCGCATTTTGCAAAACTCAAAAAAAAACAAACCTGTTTGCATTCATAAATTAATTACCCCCTTTATTATGCAGCATCTTTGCTCTGAATATGGAACAGTTTGAAGGAATAAGTCAGTGTTGTTCAATTTGTCAATGTTGTGTTTGCACCATCATAAACGCTTCATAAACCTGAATAATTTTAAATATCCCAGCCACAAAATCAGTCTGTGTTCAATAAGGCGAAACCACAAATTCACAGCTCTTCTGAGATGTCGTTCCGTTCTCAAGCAAGTTGAGATAAATGTAAGAAACCGACAGCTCGCAGGCATCAGCATTGTTTTCTTTTAGTTAAGCGGCGAAAGGTTGAATGTTCCGCGTGCAGCGGCGAAGATAATTCATCGTTTTTCGGTCTTCCAAAGCCATCCATCTTAAAGTGTGTTAATATAAGTTTTATTGTCCACTGTATTTTTATTATTTACCTTACATTATTCTACGTAAAAATGACTCCGTTGGTTTGGACGAAAAGAAACGCTATTTTCGGCCACGACTTCTATGTATATGCGGACTCGTTATCTGGCTTTCTTTCCATGATTGTTGTTATAGATGGTTAACTGAATAAGGTAATAAATGAACTTGGAACTTGAACTTGAACTTTCCCACCATTCCACAAAGTGCTTCAAAGGGGTCGTGTCCTTGCCTTTTATAGCAATCGCTCCGTGTTTAATCAGTTTTATCATTTTATTGGCAACCATTGTAAGCCGATAAACAGCCCCATTTGACTTTTGTGCCACAACGAAAAGGGAAGAACCCGTAAGGAAAAAATGACAAACTTGCATGTTCACTCTTCCTTGTGACGATTTATTTTGAATGTCGAACTAATGTCTTGTATGCCGCGAGATTATAAACGTTCTGAGTGAACCAGAATTGTTCTATGTGAGTTTAAGGGTGGCCGAACCACAGTTTTCGCGTGCGCTTTTGGCTGATGCAATTTAGGGGCGTGCACAAGGATTTCAAAAACCAAAAAAAACAAAACTAACATGCCACGTCAATAACAGCACGATCCATTTTTATTACTCAACACCCGCACTATCTGTGTTAATTTTCTCTAAATTGACACGCAGTGTATTGATGGTTTTAGTATTTTGTTACAACGATATTATTGAAAAGGTAACGATGCAAAGAACCAGCAATTTTCAGGTTTTGTTTGTTACCGAAAGAACCCTCAAAGAACCTAGTTAAATGTAACGCATGCGCAGTTGCTCGAAAAATTGAGACCGATTGCTTTAGCAGAAACGTGCCAATTTCTAACGATACAGTCGTTAGAATGTCAAGAAATTCGGCAGAAAAAATAGATCAGGGACCATGTGAATGATCTATCACGAAAAATACTGAATTTTGACAAGGAAATTTTCAATAATACAGAAAAAACCGAATGACCGGCGAATTACGGATATCGCCTCTGTCAAAATTTTATTCGAAACGTGTTGGACAGAAGGGATTTAAAATGTCAAATCGTAGTGGTGGCAAAAGGATGAAACAATCTAACGACTAGAGTTATTTCTAAAATAAACAAAAGAGCCATTCTTTTAAGCGTTGTTTTAAACCAGGGCCCGTTGCCATGGCAACACAGCACGGGACCCTGGTCAAAATGGCGAGAGAAAAAATACTTCTGTGATTAATATGATTAGACCTTGACCTCTTGCAAAAAACGGGCGCCAAAGGATAAATGGTTTGAAAACAAGAGAAAATGAGAGGACAGAGAGGGAGGCTCCCGGTCCAGCTTTGTGCGAATGTTCATGTCCACGAAAGTTATTTTTAGGTTAGCGGAAGTCTTTGTTCCAGCGGAAGGTCTGGCTTCCGAGACGTCCGCATGCAGGTTACCCTCGGTCTTGATGTTTTTGAAAGAAAAACAAAGAATTTCATGTTTATGTGGTCCATAAGAAACCTGAGAGCGAGACAAGACTGCATGCGGAGCGTCTCGGAAAACAGAACTTCCGGCTGGTTTAAAAAAATAACTTTCAGTGAACCATGGACATTTGCTCCGCGCCAACGCCCTGAGCTTCCGCTCTACTGTCCTTGTCATTATTCTCTTGTTACAAGTAATGGTGAATTAGGCCATAGGCAATTGAACACTGTGTTCGGCCACTTAAGGTAATTCCCCTGAAATAAAAAACTGGACCAACATAGATTTTCGTTCAAACCTTTGCCCACTTGAATATTTATGCATATGAGAACTTCAATTTTGAAATTAAAAAAGGGGTGCCCATAATACGTCATTAAGCGAGCACTGGGGGGCATTGAAAAATTGACCCATTTTGGCATTATTTAAACGCTAGTATTACAAGACACGCATTCCCAGTACTAAATTGTAAATTTTTGTGAGCCGGAGACTCATGAGAAACACGCATTAAACTGGAGTCAAATGCGTTTGTATCGGACACAAATAAAGATTTTGTATAGTTTGATTTAGACAGAAAGCTGAAACTCCTTGATTAAATTTCAACCCCATTTCTTGACATGGTTACCATAGGGCAAAATAGAAAAGACCACAGTTTACTTGCTATTTTTCCCGCTATTTATTCAATTTTCAGCAATAGAAATCAGATCAGTCTTTCCTCAAACAAAGTTTTATGATAAGTTGATTACAATGACTGGGGAAAAAAAATTGGGTGCCCATGCTTCGTTGGTGAGGCTCTAGCCATTTTTTTCAAACTGAAAAGAGCTCAATATCTTTGGCAAGTCCGCCATGTTGTCAGTGTGGCCTACGTGCACGAGAGCGGGGGGGGGCGCTAAAACATGACGCCATAAATTATGCGCAGAAAGGATTGCGCATATGTCAATTGGTGAGGAATAAACCTTATATCCACGTCTTGGGGCAAAACATCAATGAGATAGAGTTTCCAGCATGTAGAATAAAAAAATAGACAAATTATGATTGTGATAAGCGGCCGAATTAAGTTCACCGTGGACAGTATAAACGGCCCGAGAAACCAAATAATTAGCCATGGTTTAGCTACTGTGCTAAGCTCTCCAACGAAAATAAATGTCTCAGCAAAATATCTTCAAAGTTTTTATGATTGTGACTAAATACAAATTTTCACAGTCGGTCGTTTTCGGTACGGGCGAGTGCAGTGGATGTACTGATTTCTGTTCTCTAGCTCGTGACGAATGTTTGTATTTGTACTTGTGTGTGGTATCCAATTCGAAAACAGAAAGCTTTTCATGGCTGGTGCGGATGATGCAACGTCGCCGCAAGCGTTAAGCGTACCGACAGGTGTAGCAAGCGAATCGCGGCCGTTAGAACCCAGCTTGACCGGTGGCAAAATTTCATGGTCCAAATCGACGGAAGAGTTGAAGTAACTGATTACTAACGAAAATTTGGACAAGCTGATGAAATCCACTGAAAATCGAGCGAGCGACTCTTCGAAGCAAATAAGGGTTTGACCAGCAGACAACGTTTGCGCATGCGAAAAGCGCGATCTTGTAAAGATGAGATTTTAGAAACACGCGAGTCGCGCGTGGATTTTCTTGAGACGCGAAGTGAATTATTTAAAAAACAAGTCCGGTGACCCCACTATTTTGTTTTAAAATTGGGTAGTGTAGACTTAAAGAAAACTACTGGTGAAATTTTAAAAAATTCTCTGGACCGGATTTATAGCCACTCGAAAATTACGGTTTTTAGCAATTACATAAAATCTGCTCCAGAGAATTTTTTTAAACTCTCTATAGTTGTTCCCATTTTCATGTAAAACTGGATAAAATTAAGAAAAATAGGGGTCACCGAGTTAATTTTTGCGCTATTAGCGTTAGAAGCTCCATAATGGCTCTTATTTACAACTATATGCTGTTGCTATGGTAACAGCTGATGACGTCACGTGTTTATGTTTTGGTTCACTGATGATCGAGCTAGTATCTGTTACTAAGAAATTGTAAGAAAAACTATTATCTTGTTTTATTGAATCCCTCAAATGCAAAAGTCCCAGAAAACCTAAAAACTATTGTGAGCCTCCTTAAAAAAAAAATTATTTCGTGTGATTTGAAGTGAGCTTTTTGTCAGAGTGGAGGTTCCCTTTAAGGCACATAGAATAGTGTTTTCCTGTTCTTCAATCACATACTATGCAGATATAAGGTGGTTCTAGTGCGTGTATATTAAATTCAGTCTACTTTTCGAATTACGGTGTCTGCTTTATTATAAATAGTGTTGTTAAAAACGGTCACAACTTTCCTGAGCTAACTTTCAGGTTCCGGTTCAGAAATAAAAGAGCTGCGAAACAAGTTAATAGATTAACCATGACTCTGCTACACCACCATTGTCCGATAATTGTCTTTTCTCGGAGTTCGGGAAACCCCTGAGGTGGTTACCACAATTTGCATGTGTTATCAGCCGCGTCCTAGTTTCAATTTCACACTTGTTCCATGGATACAGGTCATTGCACTTGATTCCACTGAGCGTTCAAGGAGGAGAAGGGAAGCCGAGGCTAATCAGTTTATGGACGGTAGTAATAATACCTTAAACTTCTGAAAGTAACAACTCAAGCCCGCGATGCACAAACTTCCCGTCATTCTGCCCATGTTCTGAGACTCTTCTGAGAGTCAAGTCTGACTTGACAATCTTATTGGCGGAGAATACGAAATGATGATTCTCTACACATGCTTCGAAAATTGTCCCTTCCCAGAAGTCGGGATTCTTGGTGTTGACCAAAAGTAGCAAGGCGTCTGGGGACGGAAAAGTCTTGCACGTGTCTTGCATGTTGTAATGTTTTCCGGCATTTTGCAGAAGCCACTCAAATTCGAAAATTAAGTGGCGCCAGTGAGTTTTATCAAAGTTACCGAAATTTAATTGTATCTGTGGCAAGTCATGAAATATCGCAAGCACTTCAGTAAATTAAAAAGTATCACATTTCAGTTTATATTAATTACTGAGCGGCTGGTCAAGATGATGTTTTTTGTAATATCAGGAATAACCATAGTCGAGGTAAATGTTATCATCCGAAGTCGAAGGCTTCTGCTGATAACACTTACCTCGATTAGTGAATAGATTAGTGAATAGTCCGTAGTATAACCAACGCACCGCCGATAGTTAGATCGCAAAAGAGTTCAACAAACTTTAAAACAACCAGAGCTCTTTACTTTAATGGACATGATGTTGCCGGTGGTTTCTAGAATAAAGTTAACAACATAATACGTTAAAAGCGGAAAAACTTACATAACAATGGAAATAACAGGAATACCAACAACGTACGAAATACAAGACAAACGACGAAAAAGGACATTACCTGACGGTTTAGGAATACAGCGATTGAAATAACCAAAACGTAACGTAGTCATATCTTGAGACCTCGAGTGATCCAAAAACCTCACGATTTACATAACCCGCGCGAAAGACGTGATATTCATGCCTAGCGGCGAGGACTGGGCCAAGGCGGAGGATCGGTTCCTACATGTAGGTTGCACTGTTTCCGGCCAGAATTAACTGTAGACTTTAAGCCAATGAGAAAACAGATGGTGACTACAATGTATAATATGTGTTATTAAAAACTGGATCATTGGATAATGTAATTCGAGAGTTTTCATTGGCTTAGCTATCATGGTATATGAGCCATAATACCATGACCTACAAAAATGGCGAGCGTATGCGTGATTTCTTGGGCCTTTTTATTTTTCTTGTAGTGTAGTTTTCTATATTTTGAGGGCGTTTTTAATAAAACAATTATTTCACTCGCGCTTGTTGGATATGAGATGATTATAGCCAACTCGACGCTACGCACCTCGTTGGCTATCTATCATCTCATATCCAACGCGCGCTCATGGAATAATTGTTAATTATATATTCATTCAAAATATTTCTCCATTTCTGAGGAATACCGAGGGGAAGGTGGGGATATTTGTTACTGCACTTCTTGTGTGTAAATTGTTGCTTTTTTTTTCTATTAGGGAAAGAATTTGTTTGCAAAATACTGCAGTTCTCAGTTTTTATACACGTTCAAGATTCGTCTGTGTTCCACATTGATTTTGTTTCTGCCCTGAAGAGTGAGCGATCACGAAACAAGCTTGTCGGGATAAAAGCCAAGGTTTTTTCTTTTTTCTATGTATATTACGCTCTACATTAATGTATTGAAAATGATAAAAGCCAAAAACTATTTTATAACATTCAACTAAAGATAAATTCTACAGTTAGTTCTACAGTCGCAAAGAGTGGGCCATTTTAGTAGTTTGCATCGGTCCTCGCAGGACATGTCTCCTTTGTGTTAAAGCAAGCCTTGATGCTCTTCGCCGTACATTCTCAAGAGCATGGATGTCCTTGATAAGGTAAGGACACCAGAGAGCATAGAAAAAACATTTGCATTAGCGGTGCCTACCTACCGAAAAGTGGACTATACTTGCTTCGTAATATGTTTAAAGCAGAACCTTCGCGATCGTCTCGCAAGCACGCACATTGACTCCGGCCAAGTAGGTCAAAAGATGCCACTCTTCACCACCCGAGTGGAAACATTAGCGGCTGATAAGCACGTGATTTCTAAGCTTCCATTGGTCCCTTTTTGAATTATCAAATTGACGCGTTTGACAGCTGGCGTCTGCATGAAAGTGAGATTCAGGTCCAAGGTGACCAGAGGTTTTTCTCAGTTCTCGCCGTTTCGCGACTCGTGTTCACCGCTTCGCGGCTTTCTCGCAGCTCTCTCATGCGGTGAACGATCAGGGGAAACCTCTGGAACCAGGGTATAATTACAGCCGTAAGGGAAAAAAATGCTGCAAGTTTAAAACAAGAAAAATAGTATCCGGTATTTCTAGAAAATCGGGAACCCACCGGGTCATCATATGAAGTCAAAAGAAATAACGTCTGTGGTTGGGTAATGCCATTTTTGGGCACCGTGATTGACATGATGTATGAATATTATATGATGGATAAGGGCAGCAGTCTTCAGAGTATTCGTAGCCTGAAATATTGAGAGATCTTGTCTGCTGCGATCTATAAAAAAAAGACTGGAATCATGTCTGTGTTTGTGAGGTAGGTAAACTTAACATGTTTAAAGACGCTTGTCTTGGGCCTGTCAACTGTACTGACTGATAAACGAAAGATGATTTCCGCAAGAAGCATGTGGCTATATACAAAAACGAAAGTTAGCCATCTTAAACTAAGAAATCTATATATTACCATTTCTAGTTACTTATTAGTTGTGCGGTTTACACGTATTTTCCTCCATGCATAGGCAACCTGACGAAGTAAGCATCCAGGTGTACATACCCGAGTTTCAGCCGTTCGTCTTCAACATGAACAACAAGAGACTGAACAAAGCCCGCGTGTATGATTTTACAAGAACAGCGAAGGCTAAAATAAGAGACGAAATGGTCAGTTACCTCAGCAATGTGCTGCCAGGATCAGTTAATGCTGAATACATCCGAGGAGAGTTCGACCGCCTCTTCACTTACCAGGCCGGTTATAAAGGATATCTTGAAGAAGAAGGTCAAATGAGGTCCGAGTGGTTGTTGATGCGGATTCCGGTTTACAATGGCGGAGTCCTTCAGTCTGTCGCCCATGTTTACTTCGACAGTCTTACTCACAGAACCGGGCCACTGCAGTTCACAGTGCGGGTACGACTTGGAGCGATTGTACAATGCATTACGAATCTTCCAGTATCGGTGCCAAATACAAGCTTGCCAGTTATTCCTTATCCGCCAGACCCACAGTTCAACGACATGATGCAGAATGCCTGCCAACTTATGGCCTGCAATCACGGAGCGCAAGGGTTAGTCCCCATTTCTGGGTTTCCATTGCCAATAGATGCTTTGATAAGTGCCCAGGGTTTCTATCGGTGTAGGAGAGTCATTCCTTAGCCTTGAAAGAGACAAATTAATTCCACGTGCTGCCAGTGATTTGCATCAGTCAGGATATAAATTGCAGATCTCATGGTTATCCCGTAAAAGTTCCTCAGTATCGATGAGTAAAAGTGCAAGTCATGTTTATTTGAATCACTTATAACCAGGCTGCAAAGTAACGATTACAAATTTATAATTTTACTGAGACGGTTTACCGCTTGAAGTCTTTTAGCGCGCAAAATCACGGTAATTTATGACGGTGCATCATTGAAACAGTGGCAACACGTGAGGTTATGCAGTAAAACTGAGTACTTCAGGTATTATATAAGTCACTTTAGCCGGTCGTTGTAACTTTGTCAGTAAAATAACTGATTACTAGTAATGTTTAATTGTAAGTTCTCGCTCTTATTATCAGCGCGGGAAAAATTTAATTTATGTACATTGACTATATTTCTTTGCGGAACTGCTGCTCTGGGAACTTGCTATAACCTTACTTTTCTTTATGTTGTCGACTTTGTAACGCTAGAATCACAGGGGTGGCGAATGGTACCTGGAAATTTCAGCGTCTCGGGAATTTTAGTTCCAAAATCTCGGAGGCGTTTTGAATGAGTCTCGATATCATTCTCGTCTTCGTGTGTTTCTTTGCGTCTCGGATTCTCGAATTTTTGGCCGCGAGGTGTCGGAGTATTGGTCAATGGTTTCGATCAAAACCATGATAAAATTGTTTATTTAATTAAAAACGTACGATAGCAGTCTTTCAAATATGTAGTAGGCATGACAAGTCGGGTTTTTAAGTGGAAGATTAGGAGTCATGGCGTAACATTTTGGAACTCTCTCTCTATTTATTTATCTCTGGATATCGTGTAGCTCATGTCTCGCTGCGAACAATTTTCGAAACCAGTCTCGGGCTCGGTTTTCTTCATACAGTCTCGGGCTCGGATTTTATTAAAGCTTTTAAGTCTCGGTCTCGGATTTTCAAACAAGGGTCTCGGCGCCTCGGCGAGTCTCGGATTTTACCATCCGCCACCCCTAATCACTAAGTGACATATGTAGCTACTGACAGTTTGATTTATAATCTCAGGCCCGGTTCAAACGCCGAACTTTTCATGCACCGAACGTAATACCTATTTGGGTCGACCCGAATAATTAATTTCGGCAGTATGATTCATACGTCGAACTTCTCATGTATCGAACTCAATATCCGCCAAGAGGAAACCAGTGAGTTTTCCAGTTGTACACTTTACGGAACAAAATAATCACTCTTCAATGGGTCAGCAGATATCTTTGATATTCATTTAGCATCAGCTAGCTGATGCTATTTAATAAAACACTAGCAACTGTTTTTTGTAACTATGTTTAGAAGAAACGTACTTCAATGCTTCGGTCAAAATTTTTCAGTTTCGATCAGTTCTGTAACTTCTGGCATTGTTTCTAAATGTTTCGGTTTGTTTTAGGTGTATATTCGTCAATAAGACGGAAAAAAGACATGTGAAATGTTTCCAGTAATTGGCTAGATTTTTTCGCGGTGGCGCCATTTCATGCACGACTGCCTTTATGATAGCTCACAAGCCAATCAGAAACTCTCTTATATCAGGAAATACATTAGCGTAACTTATGCATTAGATTTGGTACATGAGAAGATCGACGTATGAACCGATGCCGATCTTTTGCCGTTCTATCCGACAAGGCCAGTCGGATAGAATGGTACAGTCGACGCGAATACAAATCTGCCGATCCTAATTGATTCATACGTCGAACTTTTCATGTACTTAACATTAGTTCGGTACCGAAGTTCGACGTATGAACCGGGCCTCAGGCGCGCGAATATTCCAGTTCTGGCGCTCTTTCTGTCACACAGTGCTACGCTCTTGAGAGGGAGAGGTCAATTGTCTGTAGTTTTCTAGAATACAATAGCGTCACAGGCAGCCTATAGCTCAGAATGTGACTGTTGTGACTATTCACACTGTATTCATTGTTACGTAACAAATGCTTTGTAGACTTTGTCTTTGAAATTCACTTTAGGCCTGAATATACTTAAGGCATGGTTCACCTTTTAATGTGACATATTTTTGTTTTAGAGAGAAGTTTTTGTTCGATCTTTCTGAAATTTGAAAGATACAATCAAATCAGTATCCTTAATATAAAGAATTTTTACATTTTAAATTTACGCCATGTGACCCAAAAATGATAATTAACGGTTAAAATCGTAAGACTAAAATGGGGCAAGGTAAATAAACTTTAATTAATCACTTCAGTGTGTAATTCTTTTACACTGTAACAGGTCTTCAAGAAATAGCCTTGTAGTGATGTCCACGTCCAATAAGAACTTTTTATTTAAACGAAACAGGCCACGTGACATAGTAAAAAGTTCAATAACTTATATTATTATATCTCCAAGTTAGTACGCGTGCCGTGATTGGCCAATTTAGTGGTCCGTACTCTCCTGCACGGACCGCTAAAACTTTAATAAAATTTTTTTGTTTTGAAACTGTTGCGTGATTTATACAAATTACAAGTACCAACTTTAATACTCTTACTTTGTTGAACAGTTTGACATCATTTGTTTGGCAACTTTTAATGCATAACCTTACCCCATTTCAAGATGAGAAGATCAGATTCTTCTTTCTATGAGCTCTAAATGTGTGTGAATTTTTTTTGCAGTTTTTGAGCTGAAATAGGGTATCGACTTTGGTCATTTTGGTCTCTCGATCTGCGTGTAAAATGGATGTATCTATGGCTGCCCTATTTTCGTCCCCGCTGACCGAGAGCCTGAAACAGGTCATTTTCATTTTAGTGATTTTTGGTATCTCAACGTTTTTCCTACCTAACAAATTATAAAAGACTATGAACTAAGAAACTGACTAAGGCAGGTGTGAAACAGGATATCGGATTTTCAGGCAGGCCTGAAATAGGGTAGGGAATTTCGAAAACGATGATTACGGACATCGGGGGAAGTTCACCGCCCCCCCTCCCCCTTCCCCGCGGAAGAACAGAATTTCCCAAAAAACAACACGGCCATATAGCCAGATAAATTACCCCTTTACATCAATTCATCACGGGGACCGTACCGCTATTTTTGACGGAGGAATTTTAGATAATAGACGTGTTCTGTGATCTTCCCATGCGCTTGGCTCAGTTTCTGATTTTGGCGGGTAACTAAAATGAGTTTGCCGTCAACCGACTTACAACGCGATGGCGATCAAGTTACATTCGAGCGTCCTATTTGTCGATTCAAAACGCCATTCAGGCGAAACACGCAGACTGTCAGCTTGGTGTACAATCGCAATCACAACTACATCTCCTGTTGGTCACTCGAGACTTCCTCATCCAAATTAAAGCCTTCAGGCAAAAATATTGCCAGCAGGATAAGAAAAAATCATCCGATCTAATATTTCTAGTATTCAGGAAGACACCTGGTTCGTTTGACGGAGAACTTTAGATGAACTTAAGATGAGCTTCAAGTGGACGTAATAGATGGATTACACGTATACTTCCCAATCTTCTCTTTGAAGATCGAAGAAAAGACGATAATGACCCAAGACCCATTTGTAATATAACAACAAATAACAACATCAGCGGGGAATCAAATAGGGAAGGAGGCAACTCAACTGACTGCTGATCCAGATTTTTTCGATCGCATTTTTGAGCTTCAAATAGGCCGGCCATTTTCGATAGATTAAAATTCTCTCTTGGCTCCAGCTCCGAGGCTAAAGGAGGATTGAATCCCTTATCCCCGATGGGCCTCTAGCTTTTGTTTTATTTTCCTAAGCCTCGGAGCTAAGACATAAAATTTTGGCCTATTCACCTCCAAGTCTCTGTTCCTTTTGCAAGACTTTGTTTCTGTGACTATAAAGAACCACAAGTCTTCCGTGATATTTCTATTGCTCTGAGATTCGATACCGTGAAATTACTATTCCTCAAACTAAAGTTTTCTTAGTTTATCTTCTGCAACAGAACTTCAATGCTCCGAAATTCTTGTCATTCATCGTACCATGCAGCATTTAACTGTGAGGTACTTCACATAAACATCGTGAAAATCTTCTCTTTGAGACTAAACCGCCACTACTGAGCTATGACTTCTGAGGGACGTTTTACACAATGACTCTTATAAAGCATTTCCAAACGTTTTTTAATTTTTATTTAATATTTCCTAACAGATCACTACGCTTTTAAAACTATTTATCCACGTTAATACCACACAAGGTATGATTATGAGAGGTGTGATCCAATGCTTAAGGACGTTCGCGCCCAAAAACTTCCCACGCACAGATTTTTTTTTAAACTTCGTCTGCAGGTAGAAAATGATAAGTTAAGATTAAAAACGTAAAAAAAATCGGGGGTCACCGAACTCGTTTTGAAGATAAGGCGTATCACAGATCATAGCATTTCTAGGATTTCCAGTCATTTGAGGCGATTTTGCTCAGATTCATTACTATCGGCATATAGTTAATTTGAAGAATCATATCTAAGCAAGAGAAAATGAGGTGAGAGAACATATCCCCGTGCCCTATGATAATCTTTTAAAATCTATTTTAAGCTTCGCGTCACGCTGTCAAGGTTATTTTTAGTCTAGGCTCCCGATCACGCAAGCAATGGCCAACGGTCATCAGATTGTGTCTATCCAAATAAGAAATTGAAAATTTAGCGGGCTAAGAGAAAAAGAATAAGTTTGTTCAGTTGAACTGCCGCACTGTTAGCATTGGAAATCATTTTCAGAGCTGGGCAGGAAAATTATACGTGCTTCTCCGAAGCCGTGTCATTCCCCAGCATGAATAATGAATGATTAACACAAAGTGCCAAGACTCGAATTTCTAACCTGCTTGAAAGTCGTTTCTCGGAAAGTGCCGAAAGGCTTGAAGCGAAAAGGATCTCTTTCGAAAGGTATTTTAAAGCACACGACAGCTAAAATATTTGTTTCGCGTTTGTTAGAACTTTCACTCGAAAAAAAACGGTGCAAATCTTTGTTTATTTAATATCGGAAGTGCTGTGAAATATTTACTGCTGACTAGAATTGCATATTTCAATAAACACGCACGAAACTCGTTACTCGAAAAGAACTGAACGGATTAAATCGAAAAACATCTCTTTGGAAAGGTTATTCAAAGCGCAGGACAGCACAATACTTTTTTCCCGTATGTTAGAACTTTCGGTCCGAAAATCCCGGTGTAAATGTTTGCATATTTAATTTCGAAATTGCTTTGTAATATGAAACAGAGTTTCAGGGAGGTCCACGCCGAAAAAAAGTGCTTCTCTGGAACGAACTAAAACATCGTTTGGATCGGTAGAGACCCTGAGAGAGACCTATCTGGAAAGCCTTTTGAAACTGCTGGTCAGGAAAATTATCTTCTATGTGTTTATCGTGATTTTTACGTCGGAAATTAGTCTTGTCATTTCTCTGCATGACTGGTTCACATTTGGCGCTCCAGCTGCTGACAAGAATTGCATTCATAACACGTTCTAAAGTCATTTCTCGAAAAGTACTGAACGGCCTAAACAGAAAAAGATCTCTTTGGAAAGCTCTCTCAAAGCGCCAGGCAGTTAGAATTATGCTTCCTCTGACCTTACGAAATGCGCTTCGAAAATCCCGACGAAAAGTTTTTTGCGTAATTGATTAACTGCTAAAATTAATCCTCAATGTTATTACGTCATTTAAATTGGCCAATCAGGTGTCTTTCCTAAAATAGCCTCGCAGCTTGACCACGCGCTAAAATTAGATTTAAAAAGATTATCATGGGAAGAGGGCCATGTATGGGGGATGTGTTCTCTTAGATCATAGTCTTTTGATCTAAGTTATGTGTATTTAACACAGCACATATAGGCCTATTTGATAGATCTTTGCTACATATGTCATTAAATCAGCTAGAATTAGCCTTAAAAAATACAACTCTAAGTTACGCACACCTGTATCCACGTACAAATTCGACCCTATTTGAATAGCATATGAGAAATAATTAAAACTTCCCACGTACAGATTTTTTTTGTTTTTTAGTATAATGGAAAGAATCAGAAAAGGAAGTGATCTGCCGAAAAAAAATTGGGGGTCACCGAGCATCCAACAAAAATATTCGCACACAAAGTTAACGCAAAGGTCATCAGCTCTATATCAGGGTTCGTACACTTATGACCTGTCAAAATTCCATGACTTTCCATGACTTTTTCCATGGCTTTTTGAAATATTCCATGACCGAAGTTAAGCTATTTCCCTCCGGCAGTAGTATCAAAACAATCATTTATTCAGCTGAAATTACATTTGCTTTTTGGACTTGCCAGTTAATTTTTCAACTTTGGATCTTAAAGCCTTTCATTCATAGAAGACATACTGATTTTCCATGACTTTCCATGACCTACACCTAAATTTCAGGACTTTCCAGGCCTGGAAAATGAAATTGTAAAATTCCATGACTTTCCAGGTTTTCCATGACCTGTACGAACCCTGTATATTTTGTTGAGTTTTCGACTCGGTGCGCGCGCTTGAAAATGACGTGGCACGCTTGTGACCAATGAATAGCGTGCGCACTAGAGATGCGCAGTAGCAATGGGCGCGAACGTCCTTAAATAGGCATTACAAAATGCTTATAAGCACTATTTTGAATACATCTAACGATAAGTCTGTGAAACCCCCTCCTCCACTTCAATGCTGTTAAGGTGCTGTGGTAAAAATAAAAATGTTTGGGAGGAGGCGGACTTTTTCATCAAGGCGCTTGAAAATAGATTTTCACAGTGAAGTGTCTCAACACTTCCGTCGCCTTCGGAAAACTACGAGTTTTGGTAGGATGCGTGAAACGCTAAGTGATATTCATGAGACATTCGTGACTAAAGCTTGTGTCCTAATCCCACTGTAATTCATTTCATAGGCAGTGGACAAGTTCACGGACACATCGAAACGGGTTTGCAGTGTAAGTAACGCGAAAAACTTCTTAACAAATCACTCAGTTCTTTTATGTGAACTTCTACTGTAAGCTTATTCCAGATACCCATTTCCCCTTAGGGATATTTTTGCATTTATATTCTTTTTACATATTTCCTTTTTTTGTATATCAGTAAAAGATTAACACCTATTAACCCTTTGGAGCTAAAAAGACCCCATATTTCTCTTAATTAAAAAGTGGCCCCCATTTGCAAAACTCAAAAACAAGCCTTTGCATCATAATTAATTACCCCCCGCACCCATCCCCCTTGGAGACACTTTGATTGGGGCCGTGTTTCACTATTCAAGCGGCACTAATCTATATTCGCGCCATAGTTGTCCATGTTCACTTGATGTCAGCTCATGTAGATCTTTGACCGCACAATGTCCTTTTCTTTGAAACACTCTGAATAAATTAGTTTGGCCAGGTAAAGATGAAAACCAACGATTAAAAAGGCGATCGTCACCCAGAACTTTGCCGGCAGGCCGGATCGGTGGTGAATGTGGTGGTTCTTGAGAGACTCTGTGGAGAAAACCAAACACAAAGCAAAGTCAAACTCGCAACTGTACATCACAGAATACCACATAACAAATAAACTCAGACCAACGGTTTCCTTAGTTACACTGCTAAGTAAAAGGAGACTGTTTGTTCAATATTTGCCTTATTAGCATAAGCGATACAGTTTCTGACGGAGTTACAAAAACATAAGTTCTGAAGATTGAAAGGGATGTTAATCGAGGCCAAAGAAACACTGGTAGTTTGCAGCCACGAAAGATTACGTAGTGCAAAGATTTGTGTTCGCCATAAGACAGGGTTGTGAAGTACTGTAGAACAAAATTAACTTAACCGTGTTTGATGCCTCGCCTATGATCGTCGCGAGCCAGCAGGCTCCACTCTACTTTACTCCATTCTTCTCTCTTTTACTCTACCCTTCATTTTCTTTTAGCCCCCGTAGAAGGTTTGTTTTTCAAACCGAAATATCGGGCAATTATATTGCACTTGTTTTAATTCCATTGCTGTTTTATTTCTTTTCCTCTCTTCGCCGTGGGGACCAGTCTACCGTTTTTTGCATAGTATCCACTCTACTTTCCACGTCGGCTCCACCTACTGAGAAGTGGTAACACTGACGTGGTTTTATTGGCTGTGATTTCGGTAGCGTCTTGCATGCTGTTCTTACCTTCATGAGCATCTTTTATAAACACGTGTTTCCTGAGCTCGAGCAGCTCCGACTTGTTATGCGATATATAGAGCAGCGGTGTGACAGGCCTAGTCATGCGCACTGGGAAGGTCACTTCAGATTCACTGAAACCGAAGATGACAGTTATTGAAGAGAAAAAAAATAGTTTACGAAAGAATTAAGCTAAATAAACAATGCACTATAAGCACTGAGTGGTTTTCCTCACTATTTCTGTTACACAAGTTTATGGAGTGCACAAAACAACGTACTGCAAATAGTGTCTGTACTAAACATAGCAAGAGGCTTTTGTTACTTTGTGTGATTTCAGTTTAGAGCAAATGAGCAAATTCAGCGAATTCACGTTCCTAATGGTAGTGAGTTCATTTTTATCTACATAATTTTTACGTGTCTGAAGCCAGTCTGAAGCCATTTAGCCTTTTTCGCAGGATTATAAATGCTCTCTCTCTCTGGATTAAGCTAGAGTAGATCAACACATCATGAGCATAATTAACAGATTACTTAATCTATCACTTAGACGAATAAATGAATATTGTGTTTGGGGGAAGTCAATAAAGGATGTATGTATGCATGCATTACCTTAAAACAACATAGCTTCGTGTTGTTTATTTGCCTTTTTACTTAAAGGGGTTCAGTCACGGTATTTTGAGCATCGACAAAATTACCGTTAAATTGAAGGAAACCTGAAAATAATACTTTACAGAGATAGAAAAACATCAAAGAGACGATAATAAACCATATATAGAGGAGCAAGGGTAGTTAAGGATGGAGACGATTGACACGGATTGCAAACAACGAAATTGAAAAGTTTAGCTAAACTTTTCAAACCGTTCAACCGTGACTGAGCCCCTTTAATATACTAGTCATTTATCCACATTACAAATTTGAATAGAAACAGGCCTTTTGCACGACCTGGTCACATGGTATGGAATTAACAGGCCATTTCCGAGTTCTCTTGTGCCTCTGTTTTAAAACGAGTCTAGCTGCGAAACCATTCATATGAAAATGAGTTCTGCAAGCAGTTTATTTTTCATGCAAATCAAAGTCATTTTCATAAGAATGGGTTCGCACTTAGACTCGCTTTGAAACAGAGGCACAAGGGAACTCGGAAATGGCCTATTCAGCTGGGGAACACAAGTTGAACAGTGAGACTTCCGAAACAAAGGAACTCGTACCAGTCCTACCCGACTTTTCCTTCATTTTGAAAGTCCCGCTGCATAACTTGCGTCCCAGCATAATTAATTCCGTACCATGTGACCGAAATGTTTGACGTAAATCACCTTGAGCGTCATAGATCCAAAACCAAAATAATCAACAGGGCCAATCACAAAACAGACAATCAGTGGCGCGCCGCGTTGCGCGAGAAAACGTGTTTCAACATGCCACGTCTCGATTGATGTTGGTTTAACTTCTCATTGGTTGAAAAAGTGGCAAGAGATTTTTTTAAACCAAACAGTAAACGCAGAAATACAAACCCGACGCAGGCGTAAATTACTTCCCACACTCGGGTGTAGACTGTTTAGTGGCACAACAAAACATATTAAATGGCAGCTTTGCTATTGATCGCTTTGGTTTTGGTCGAATGAATTTGCTGTTTTCTTCCAGTTCCTCACCATGCAGACAGTTTTGCGGCTTGTCACGAAATCTTTCTTAGTCCTGACATTTTCCACTGATTAAGATTGTGGGATAAGACAATCTACTCACCCGACTTCTACAGGGTCGTACTGACAGCCTGCCTCGCACGCGAACAGAGGCGTCTTCCCTCCCTTGACAGGTTTAACAAGCAGTTTCTCTGCATGCCCGGTTTCTTCATTCACCAACACCGTGAGATAAATATCCATATCTTCATACAGGTGAATGTGGCGGAAGACGATAGTAGTGTGAAGCGAGGCGGGGTTAGCGGCGAATTCAAAGTGTCCAGCCGAGAACTGCAGGCCTCCAAAGCTCAGCGTGATTGCTTGGACAATACCGATAACACCTTAAAAATGTTGTAAATACAAAATATATTTATCAAATGATCTCCTCGTGTTTTATGTCCAAATTAGAAGGACAAACCAGAGCACATCCAAAAGCCAACACCGGCTTCAATAACAAGAAGTGACTGGGAGTGTTCGCTCCACCATACCTACTTCTGAAACAAGAGGACCACAGAGAAAAATAGAGAAAGGAAAGTATGTCATGGGATAAGATGAGACAGCAAGGGACGGGATAAGAGGATATAAATTCACTTTTAGCGGAAACCACAACTCGGCAAAAAGCCAGCTTCGAACACTCCCCTTGTGGATCTCATACTATCTATTCAGTCAACCATTCCTACATGCCCCACCCTTTCCATAAGAAAACTCAGAAGTCACGTGATACCTGCTTTGACAAGCGCACTGCAGCCGTTCTGTTCCAGCAACCTCTGCCACAACGCCGCCATTTTAGTCACACCAGCCTCGGTCCGGGGATTGGGCCAAAGTGACGCAGAGTGCCTGGAGTAGAAAATGCTTTTGTCAAGTATGTCTGTAGTGCAGTGTTTTTTTTTTGCCCGCGCCCTCGAGGATGTTAGAGTGCGCGCAAGCAGACCATTTTATCTTCGGTATTATATAAACAACAAAGAGTCCAAGAAGTCCATCCACCCTACACCGTAGAAATTTGAAAACGTAGCTTTATTTAGGGTCAGGCCTTCCGTCCACACTAATTAACCCGTCACGAAAACGAAGCTATTCGAGAACGCTCATAAAACCGGAGGAATTTGAAAAAGTCGGCTTTGTATTTTGTGGACGGAGAACATTTGACGCACTTTCAATGTGAAACCTCCGTTTTCAAATTCATCCGGGGTATTGTGGACAGGTAAAGGGGTTCAGTTTCTAAAGAAACTGTGGTGCTGCGTCGGTGGGAGTATTACAGGATAATTTGGTTTTATCAACTGAGTTGATAAAGTGAATTGGCCACCGTAAAGAGATTCGAAAGCTGACGTTTCGAGCGTTAGCCCTTCGTCGGAGTGAATCCACAAAGGGCTAACGCTCGAAACGTCTGCTTTCGAATCTCTTTACGGTGGCTAATTCACATTATCAACTCAGTTGATAAAACCAAATTATATTATGGACAGGGATGCAGACATGTGACTAAATTGCATGAGCAGTTTCTGAATACGAGGCATTGAAACTTTAAAGCACATACATATGATCCCCAGAACATATCAGCTGATCTTCAGAAATCCTCGGCAGAGTATGTTTACATAAAAAGCGCAAACAAACAAAAAAGAAAAGCAAACAAGCCAGCAATGGCAGCAAAGAAAAAAAAAATTGTTCACACTCACATAGTGGGTGGACCACCAAAACAGTGATCTGGAATATGAAGAAGCTTCTCCATGTCATCCTTGTGCACTTGGCTATTCACTTGGCTACTGCTAGCATCAAGAACGGCGGATGGAAATGATGACAGAACGTAATACATAGTGGTGTTCACCTCAAGACCGGACGGCGTATCTGGATCATGGTGAGGGTCTACAAACAGGCCAGTCTCGCACAGCTGGGCAATAAAACAACGTATCATTTCGTTATTGGTCTGGGGACAGTGGTTACCGAGGTGTCACATTTAGCAATTATTGAATGAGGCTGAGTAGGATATGAAGAATTCTGCAGATCAAGGAGAGTGTTATCCACAGAGGCCGAAGGCCGAGGTGGATAACACTCTCCGAGATCTGCAGAATTCTTCATATCCTACGAAAGCCGAATTCAATAATTGCTTTATTATTCATTCAAAATATTTCCACGTTCTTAAAGGAGTTTCGCCATTTCGTTCTTTGTTTTTCTGCTCACCAAAAAAAAACACAATCTTGTTCCCAGGTTTTCTCGGTCAACGGTTCAATAACCTGCCGCAGGCTGCACTTTTGACGTCATCGGTTCAATAATTTTCAGCGGGCTGCACTTTTGACGTCATTGATTCAATATGACGAAGATTCTTTCCAAATTTGGTAAACAGAAGCTGGTTATGGTGAATTATGCGTGTGTTTTTAACCAATCAGAAACGTGGAAATATTTTGAATGAATAATAATATACGATATTTAACTCAACCGACGAGAAGAAAGAATGTAAGATGCCAATGCAGCCATAACACTACTGGAAAAACGACTTGAAAAAATTCAGGCTTTGACCGCTCTCATGTGGCTTTGATAGCTCAGTTGGTAGAGCATTACACTGATAACGCAAAAATCGTGGGTTCGGATCCCGTTCAAAGCCTGAATTTTTCAGGTGTGATTTTTCCAGTAGTGTTATGGCTGCATTCGCATCTTTCATCCTTTCATTGATCATTTAATTGCTACTGTTGGACATCTATTACCATCGACCCACTAGGGATAACAAATCTCTAGAAGTTGTCGGCAGTGATAAGCAGTATATGTCAGTGCTACACTGTACCTCTTTCCATGCTATGGTATGAGATTCCCTCAGCGATTCAGGTTTGTCTAAGGATACCAGAGCTCTGAGTTCCTATGTGATGAAAGAAATCCAGTAAATACCAAGTTACTGATACAGATTTCACAAAAGCAAAGAAATTTACGTCCAAGGAAGTACAAAAAAATATGTAATCCGAATTTGAAGTTCCTATTACTCCTTGAATTTAACACTGGAATTTAATTAATGGTGGTCACCTAACTAGTTGAGCTCTTTAATTACTTTGGGTGACCAGCACCTGTATGTATTTTTAATTTATTTCTTGTTTTAATTAGTAATCAAGTTAATTTTACAGTTCAAATAAACCTTATTGCTATTGTCGTTGAATTGCCACTTTTTGTTTTAACCGAAGAAAATGTAACTTTACTAACATTAAGTTTACGTCGCTCCTTAAAATTAATTCTGGAAATTAAACCTTTCCTCTTGGAAGAAATTGTGATTATATACTACCTAGACGCCGTCCGAAAATTACAGCGAGATGTTTGTGAAAATATGTTTACTTGGAAGTTAGTACGAGTCTGTCTGAGGAAACGCAATAATACTAAAAAAGGGTTTTCACCTTGAGTTCACTGGACAAGGTTAACAACAACAACAACAACAACATTGACAACTTCTTTCCCTGATACCTTTTGTGCTTCTTCCTGTAGTTTTTCAATGTTTACAGGAGCAGGAACAGGTTTGGTCACATGACCAAACAAATTTGAAGTGCGCACAACTGTCAAGTGGCGCAATATTCCAGTACTGCAATGGACAAAAAAAACTATTTAAC
>JAHPZR010055180.1:0-17500 GCA_019787425.1 Platygyra sinensis | reverse complement strand
GCAAAAAGACGTCAGCCAGAAGCTTGTATTCACGGTTGCCGTATTATTAAAAGGAAATCGGTCTTCTTTCTCGAAACAATTAGGGATTAATTGTACTTGTGAACAGATCGGACTTTTTCTAATTTCCACTCGTGGCTGCGGCAGCCACTCGTGGAAATTACTAAAAAGTCCGATCTGTTCACGCGTACAATTAATCCCTAATTGTTTCCGACAGACCGATTTCCTAACTAAACGTTTGAAAAATAAACTGTGGGTATCTATAATTGCTGCTAATAAAATTTCTTCCGCGTCATAAAAAGTTAATGTAAAAAAAATATCAATTACTAATTTTCAATTTCCCATTTCAATTTCCCATTTCCCATTGCCCATTTCCCATTTCCCATTTCCAACTTCCCACTTCCCATTACCTCTCACCACGTCCAACGTCCCACGTCTTATGTTCCACGTTCCACATTCCACGTTCCACGTTCCACGTTCCACGTTCCACGTTCCACGTTCCACGTTCCACGTTCCACGTTCCACGTTCCACGTTTAACGTTCTACGTTCCACGTTTCCCCATTCCCCATTCTCCATTTCGCGTTTCCCATTCTCCGTTTTAGTAACATCCATAACGAGTTGAGGAAAAGATACACATGGCATGTTCCACGTTTTACGTACGTACCACGTTCCCCACGTTCAAAGTTCCACGTTCCTCGATCCATGTTCCACGTTTCCACGTTCCACGTTCCACGTTCCACGTTCCACGTTCCACGTTCCATCGTTCCACGTTCCACGTTCCACATTCCCGTTCCACGTTCCACGTTCCACGTTCCACGTTCCACGTTCCACGTTCCTCGTTCCTCGTTCCACGTTCCACGTTCCACGTTCCACGTTCCTCGTTCCACGTTCCACGTTCCACGTTCCACGGTCCACGTTCCTCGTTCCACGTTTCCACGTTCCACGTTCCACGTTCCACGTTCCACGTTCCACGTTTCACATTAAACGTGCCACGTTCCACGTTCCTCGTTCCACGTTCCACGTTCCACGTTTAAAATCCACGTGCCACGTTCCACGTTCACGTTCCACGTTCCACGTTCCACGTTTCACGTTCCACGTTCCACGTTCCACGTTACAATGTCACGTTCCACGTTTCACGTTCCACGTCCACGTTTCACGTTCCACGTTCAAGGTCCACGTTCCACGTTCAAGTGTCCACGTTCCACGTTCATCACGTTTCCACGGTCCACGTTCCACGTCTTCGCTTACGTTCACGTTCCACGTTCCAAGTTCATGTTCCACGTTAACTTGAACGTTCCACGTTCCACGTTTATCTATCCACGTTCGAGGTCCCACGTTCCACGTTCCACGTTCCACATTCCACGTTCCACGTTCCACGTTCCAGTGCCACGTTTAACTTGAACGTTCCACGTTCCACGTTCACTATCCACGTTTCGAGTCATGTTCCACGTTCCACGTTCTGGCGTTCCACGTTCCACGTTCCTACGTTTCAAGTTCCACGTTGAAATTAACGTTCCACGTTCCACGTTCCACGTTCCACGTTTCGCGTTCACGTTCCACCGTTCCACGTTTAACGCAGTATCACGTTCCACGTTCCACGTTCCACGTTTCCACGTTTCAGCGTTTCACGTTCAACGTTTCATGTTCCACGTACCACGTTTTCCTGTTCAACTTTTTCACGTTCCACGTTTCACGTGCAACGTTCACGTTCTCGTTCGAGGTTCCAGGTTCCACGGTTTCCACGTTCATACGCTTCCAAGTTTCACGTTGCCACTTTTCCACTTTCCAACTCTCCACTTTACACTTTTCACTTTCCCACTTTCCACTCTCCCTATTTCCCACTTCCCCACTTTCCCACTTTCCCCTTCCTCTTCCCACTTCCCCATACCCCCCATTGTCCTATTCCTCATTCCCCATTTGCGTTTTAGGAACATCCATAACGTCAGAATTTGCGAAGGGTATATACCCCATCATTAACGCTAAACGCGGTTATCAAAAAAAAAAACTATATACCCCATCATTAACGAGTTGAGGACGAGATAGACATGGCCGCTACCAACGCCGTTTTACATCAGACTTCAGGTTAAATAATAGTGGAATTGAAGGATCTAACACATTAACGTATTTGTTGTTTATCCATTTCGGAAAAAAAATCTTTCTAGTTAAGAAGAAAAACGATAAAGCGCGCGAACACTTAATGCCCCGTTCACACCAATCTGTAAACGCTTGAGTTGCAGTTTTTCTGTAATAATTTTCATTTTTCTAAATCTGGTTTAATTAAACATGTTTAGTTGGTATGAATGGGGTATAAACATATCTTATTAGACGTTTTGTTGTGTAGTATCGCTGAGTATTTTTACGAGTTGTGCCGTATTTTGGCGAGCCCGTAGGGCGAGTCAAAATACAAACAACGGCAAAGTTGCTTAAACAAACGCACTTGTAAGCCAGTTTACGACAAGAAAAAAAAGATATAAACTGTTATTGGCCGGCTTAGGGGTCGGTCGTATAGAGGAAAAACTGTGACCTCGGGCTTGAAAATGCTAGCCTCGGCCTGCGGCCTCGGGCAGCATTTTCCAAGACCTCGGTCACAATTTTTCCTATACGGACCTCCCCCGGCCAATTAACACATATTTATCTTTTTTCGGCTCGGGAGCGGGCGGAATTCAACAATCCTGCAATCTGATTGGTTCCTGGAGCGGGCGGAATTCTCTCATACGGACCGCTACAGCGGGCGGAATCCATCGAGTTGATCTATTTTCGTGAATGAATTAGCGGTTATCGTCAATCTTTCGCCCTTTTTACACTTCAAAAGACGATGAATTAACGCAAGTTTACCTCTATTCACCTTTAGATGGCAAGGAAAGTTACTGTAAGTAAATTCAATTGAAGTTTTTGAAGTTGTGAGAGTTTGTTTGGTTGTTTGTTGCTCGGCGCTGTAATGGCGCGTAATCCTGTGTGTCTCTCTGTACAGTTTTAAGTAAAAACTGAGTCAATTTCAGTCGAGTTTCCCTCTCTAATCGTTGCTGTACTTCAGAGAATTGCTGTGGAGTACACTTAACGAATTTTCTCGTTATCTGCTACTCAATTTACGGTAGAAAAGTCTAATTCAGTCGAGTGATTCGCAGTGATCGACAAAAACTGTTTTTGAAGTACAACTTCAAACTTTGAACAAAAATTCACACCTGGAAAACAATTTTGGAGACCTAACTAGGGAACTAAATGCACTAACATAAAGTAGTTCGAAATAATTCTGTTCTTTAATACATCTTTCTTCGTATAGTATCTGATTTACTCGTTCTTTCGCTCGTTAGATTTTTTGCGAATGGTTTGTAGACGGCGCATAAGCCGATTCAATGGCAAAGTTGCGTAAACAAACGCACTTGTAAGCCAGTTTACGGCAAGAAAAAAAAGATAAAAATGTTATTGGCCGGCTTAGGGTCGGTCCGTATAGGGAAAAACTGTGACCTCGGGCTTGAAAATGCTGCCCTCGGCCTGCGGCCTCGGGCAGCATTTTCAAGACCTCGGTCACAGTTTTTCCCTATACGGACCTCCCAGCCGGCCAATAACATATATTTATTTGTTTCGACACCGATTTGTGTACTATATGTGAACGTTACCTGATCAACGACTTATTCATCTCAAAAATTAAATTGGAAGTTCGTTCAAAGAAGTCATTAGGGACCTTACGCATCTACGACGGCGACGGCGAGAACGACGCCTAGTAAAACAAGTGTTTCTATTTTACTGTGAAATTTCGCATTTATTGAGATCTATTCAATGTGTTTTTGGTATTAAAACATGCCTCAGCTGAATATGCTACGAATGCATTCAGTTTCAAGGAGAAATACGAAAATTTAGCCTTTGTGGTTCACGTTTCCAAACAACGCAGAATCTGGTCATTTCACGTTGTTATTTTGCAGGAGACGGCAAAGAAATGTACCAAGAGTTATAACGCACGTGCACAGCTATTGTTCTCCTCATTAAACCTTTTGTTTGGTGACGTTTTCGTTGCCGTAGCCGTCGTGTTTTTCGTAAGGTCCCTATTAACGAAACAAGAGCGCTTCGGTATTTTGTACTTTTGCTTCTTTGCTCTTATCCTACTGCCTAAAAATGCTAAGACCGACGATTTAAAAATTTAAAAAGCGGGTATGAATTATTTTTTCTTCTCCTAGTATAAGCAAGAAAATGAGTGGCTCAAAGCACAATGTAATGGTAAGTTTCAAAATGATGTATGATGATTTTAATTGTTCGGCGTTAAATATCCACATACAAATGACTTAAAAAGTTACACAAGTTTCGCTGGTCAATCTTTTCAGTTACGACAGCTTATCTGTGAGAAGAATACTGAAGTCATATTTCATAAGACGATTCTTGATTTGTAAACGCTTTGAACATTTTCCAAACAAAAGAAAGGGGTTGGACTTTGCCGCTTAACTGTAGCACGTGAGCTCTGTGAAAATGCAAACCTGTTGCAATCAGCACTTTTCGTAACGTGTAAACAATCCCTCGCGACGTTTATTTTAAGTTCTGGGCTAGCTAAATTTTTATATTTCATCTATTACAGCTAAAGACGAGGAAATTGCTCATTTCAAAGAAATTTAGGACAAGGAAATTGTTGATCTTAAAGAAAAATTGTCAGAGTTACAGCAAAACAGACAAGAAAAGGAAGTTGATTTTGAAAAGCGATTGAAGACAATAGATGCGGAACTAAAGAAAACAAAAGAAAATATCTTCCTAGCGAGTAAAAGCATTCTTGAAAAAAAAGCAGAGGTGGAAAAATTTCCCAAAAAAGCACAGTTATTTAACGGTAAGTGGCTGCCATGTAAGCTATAGATGTAAAGAAATTGAGCTGTAGAACAGTTTATGAATAATAAATATATGTTATTGGCCGGCTGGGAGGTCCGTATAGGAAAAAACTGTGACCGAGGTCTTGAAAATGCTGCCCTCGGCCTGCGGCCTCGGGCAGCATTTTCAAGCCCGAGTTCACAGTTTTCCCTATACAGACCGACCCTAAGCCGACCAATAACATTTTTATCTTTTTTTTTTATGCCGTAAAACCGGCTTACAAGTGGCTTGTTTACGCAAATTTGCCATTGAACCGGCTTACGCGCCGTCTACAAACCATTCGCAAAAAATCTAACGAGCGAACAAGCGAATAAATCAGATACTAAACGGAGCAACATGTATTAAAGAACAGACTTATTTCAAACTACTTTATGCTAGTGCATTTAGTTCCCCAGTTAAGGTCTCCAAATTTGTTTTCCTGGTGTAAAATTTCATGCAAAGTTTGAAGTTGTACTACAAAAACAGTTTTAGGGAGCTGAAAGATGAAACAACCCGATTGGGGCATGGGAACTAAAAAAATAAGCCAATTTGATTGGCCAACTGGAGACACGTCATTTCACAGCAAGCAAATTTCAGTACACACTAGGGAGCTTGCTCCTGAAACAGACTCGTGCAACAGATTTGCCCCTGGAGCTTGCTCCCTCATATCAAACCAGTTTGATATGAGGGAGCAAAACTCGGGAGCAAAAAGTTTTGTTTGCGCAACCGATAGAAATCGTTGGTGCAGACGAGGGAACTTTGCTCCAGGAGCGTGTTGCAGGAGCGTACGTGCTGCGGGAGCAAGCTCCGTCGTGTGTACCGGCCTTAAGAGCAAACCGAACCCGTTTAGCAAAGCTATTAGCTCAGCTATCTGTTTTGCTAAACGGGTTTGGTTTATACTTTATTTGTCGCTTATTTCATATGTAGGCTTTTAGACCGCTTCTTGGACTTCAAGTCCTTCCGGCTTAACAATTGTGATCAATATAATTTGCCTTTCTATCAACATTGTACATTCCATTTTCTTAGCCAAAGGCTTTCAGATGAAAAAACAACCGCCACTTGTTCCTGTGGTCAACTCTAACTGGGCTGAAGTTAAGAAAGTGGACATAGCCTGCAAACAGGCTCTCCGTATGGGTTATTCCGAGATTTGCTTTCGAATGGCCCGCGGGCGGGTGAGAGAGGGAGAGCCTGCAAAGGTCCTTGTACGATTTGAGTTCTGCCTCCTTTCCGCTTGACTGATCTGTCAAGTTATCAAATTGAAATGAAAAGTGTTCCCTGCCTGAAATAAAAGTGTTCCCTGCCAATAAATTATATTTATAACCAACTGTTGAAATTGTGCCATGCATTGAAGAGATGACGTTCAGCTCGCGTCATCTACTATTACATAACAACCGAGTTTCTTTACGCGAAACGTGACTCAGGGTATGGATGTTTTGTATGGGTAAAAACGTTAATAGACATTTTAGCCAAATTTAGCCCTTCTTTTAGTCGAAATTTTGATATTTGTGTACTAAAAATAGCTGACCTCAATGTTAAAACCTCCATATTCTGAAAGGGGAGAGTCACGTTTCGCGTAATGAAACTCGGTCGTGGTTCGGTGGATTATGCGGAGTGCGGAGTGTGCGGAGTGCGGAGTGCGGAGTGCGGAGTGCGGAGTGTGGAAAATGAGGAGTGTGAAAAATGCGGAGTGTGGAAAATGCGGATTTAATTAATATTTTACTTTCCATTCCCATGTGGAAAAACAGTGTGGAAGAACAACTGGAATAATGTTAACAAAGTTTACAAAAAGTCTATGCTGTACACTAACCTCCCCGCGTATCGCGTACCACACGCCGTGTGGTGTCACCTACGTGTGATAGCAGACGAAATTTTTTATTAAACATGTCACCGCATCCGTAGTGGTTTCAAATTTGCGTTACGTTGTTGTAATTTCCGGTTCAAGTGGAAGCTATTCCAGTTGATTCCGGTTTAAATAATAAGCCATTGTAGTTGATTTCCACGTGCTTTTAAGCCCTCATTGGTGTCCTCGAGCCAGAGCGCCAGATCGCCATAATTACTGTTCTTTAGAGCTACAAAAAACTATTGTTCGATGTAGCCATGAAAATGTAAGGATACATCCCGTTTTTAAAGACTATAGATCGATTGTTAGTATCGTGAATTCACAATAATGCTAAGCGCATTGATTTCAATCTTTCATTTACCTTTCGTTGCTGTTCTTTAGAGCTACAAAAACTATTGCCGGTTCGATTTAGTAAGGATGTAAGGATGCATCCCGTTTTTAAAGACTATAAATCGATTGTTAATATCGTAAATTCACAATAATGCTAAGCGCATTGAATCCTATCCGTTATTTATCAATTCGTTAATGTTCTTTAAAGCTACCAAAAAATATTTTTCGATTTAGCCATGAAAATGTAAGGAATCATCCAGTTTTTAAAGACTATAGATTGATTGTTAATATCGTGAATTCACAATGATGCATTGATTTCTATCTTTTATTTATCTATTCGTTAGTGTTCTTTAAAGCTACCAAAAATATTGTTCTATTTAGTCATGAAAATGTAAGGATAATGCTATGCTGTTGATTTTTGTTAATTTAAACGACTGTGTCACGATATTATAAAACACCCTTTCGATGAGAATATAAAGGAATTAAAGTAGCAGTGTCACTAGGAGTTGCTATTTTATATCACTTCTCTGCTAAAATCACTACTTTGGGGTTTTAATCAAAATGCTTCTGTAATGCTACGACTAAGATATCAAATGAATTTTATCAGAGAGGGCTAACCATAATAAATTCCTTGAGGATTTTGGAACAAGTACCATCAAAACTCGAAAAAAATTAGCAATTTCAATCCGTTTCCATCCATGCCATCCGTAGCGACAGGGGACAGAAAACAATTTCATTACCTTCAAATAGTCTTCAATAACAAACCTAGATCACCTTCTAGTTTTGCCAAATAGCGTGACAATGCCCTTTAAAGATTATAATGAAAAAAATTTCCACACCCCGCATTTTCCACACTCCGCATTTTCACACTCCGCATTTTCTACACTCCGCACTTTCCACACTCCGCACTTTCCACACTCCGCACTTTCCACACTCTGCACTTTCCACACTCCGCACTTCCACACTCCTCATTTTCCACACTCCGCATTTTCCACACTCCGCATTTTCCACACTCCGCATTTTCCACACTCCGCACTCCGCACTCCGCACACTCCGCACTCCGCATAATCCACCGAACCCTCGGTCGTTGTGTAATAGTAGATGACGGCGGTAACTTTGTCGCGTTTCACAAGCTGATCGTTCGCATTGTAAAAAAATATAACTTCTCTGACAACGAAAGCTTGAGCCGCCTATGTTCCAGTGCGATAGGATCGTCCAAATTTGTTTACTTTAAGCGCTTCCATCTTCCTGAAGTCTTCCATCTTCCTGAAGTCGGTTTGAAAAATAAACATGCGCGAGAAAAACATTCACGCTTCACGGTTGAAGGCAAATGACAGTATTTGACATGTGTCAAGTCGAATTAGCCAATCAGCAATTTACGTTCAGAATCTGAACGTAAATACTCAAAGCGTACAAGGACCGGGCGCTTACCATTCGACCAAAAATTCCGGTGTGAATTTCCGGAAATTTCCATTGGCGAATGGTACAGAATTTTCTGGTTGACTGCACCGGAGTGGAAAACGATAAGCCCGTTCCATTCGCAGTTTTGCCCTCAAAAATTGAAAATGTTTGACTCTCCGGAACTTTTGTTCACCTTAGAAATATTCAGTGATTTAGAGTTTATTATTGACGAGTTGATGGTTGACGACGACGACATAATATTGTTTTGAGTGCCGTTGGCCGATGCTACACGCGGCGCAAATTAAATAGAATTTACAACTTTATGGAAATTACCGTGCCGTCCTATTTGCCGGATGAATTCAAGAGCCATTTTCGTATGACAAGAGAAACGTGTGAGCTATTCGCACAGGAAGCCATGAGGACGGGAAGGATACCCCTCGCTAACACTTCAGGAAGGCCTGCCATTCCGCCGGCGAAGCAAGTATTGGCCTTCCTGTGGAGCATGGGGAATCAAGAGCCTGCACGGGCTGTCGCCGACAGGTTCAACATTACCATGAGTAGTGTTAACCGAGTTCTAATTCGACTTTCACAGGCAGCTGTTGATCTTTCAGGACATTATATCAAATGGCCAGACGGTGAGTAATGGCTTTAAAATTACAAAATATACATGTTGGGGGTTTTCTATTTTTACATTGAAATATCCATTTTACAGCAAATCAAAAGCAAGAAATACGAAGTGTTTTTGAAGACGAAGGGGGATTCCCTGGTATCATTGGGCTGATTGATGGCACCCACATTCGGATCCGCGCCCCAGAACACGAGCCAGAAGCTTATGTGAACAGAAAAAAATTCCACTCATTCAACGTGCAGGTAGACGGCGTAGCGAAAAAAAAAACTAAATAAAACTAAGACCAGTTCTGCTACACCATTAATTATTGTATAAATCAATTTAAAATATACAAAATGAGGTATAAAATGCGTTGCGTAATATGCTAATCACGTGCGTTTCTGCAATTGCTTCGTTAGCTTGTGTGTGATGACAAAATGCTCTTTACGGACGTTTTGGCTGGTTGGCCTGGATCAGTTCATGATTCGCGAGTCCTCCGTAACTCCGTGCTTTGGCGAACGGCCGCAAACAAGTTTCCTGGCGACACTCACCTTTTAGGAGATGGAGGATACCCTTTATCGAGGTACATTAATTCATTGACATGAACTTCACCAATAGATCTTTAATTGCTCTCCCTCATATATCCAGTATTTAATCAAGATTAATAACAGAAACAAGAGGAACTTTTTGGAATTGAACATGAGTATGGCTGACAATCCATTTTAAGTACAATGACGAGTGCCTCATGTTGTTCTCTTTCAGATGGCTAATTACTCCTTACAGGGACAATGGCCACCTGGCGCCCCAGCAGAGGAGGTTTAACACAGTGCTGTCTTCTCTTCGGCAGAAAGTAGAGAGAGCAATCGGACTTTTAAAGGGACGATGGAGAAAACTTCTTTTCTTGGATCATTTGCATCTTACATTATCGGTTCACCTTGTAATATCTGCTTGTGTTTTACATAACGTTTGTTTACTGAATGACGATTATTACGAATGCTGTATGGATGATGAGGATAACGATGATTATCCTGTAGATGAACCGCATTGCTCTGATGAGAGAGCAGAGCAGAAGAGAACACACCTAGTGAACATTGTCTGTCCTTGAAGTTCTCTCAATCCAGTCAATATACTTGTGTTACATTATAATTATGACAAAAAATAAGGTCATTTATTGTTATCTTCCGGACTTTCACATATGGAACAGTAACAGTTCACAAGTAGTCAGTGTTAAATTACGAAATTATTAATCTGAGCAACAAATGATTAAAAAAAAAAACGATGATGGCTGGTCAAATCAATGTCATCTTTCAAATGCTTGCTTAATTCTGTTAATGAAAACCCAACTGAAACATTCAACATTTTCTGTCAATGAAACTCCGGAACAACTATAGCAACAGATTTAAAGTCACTTATTTTCAGCACATCTAAGAACTGGCTTAGAAACTCTTTCTTTTCCTGTTTCATTTCCCTGAGCAAATTAAGTTTTTCCTCTTCCACTTTTTCCTTCTTCTCTGTGTAAGAGTGCAAAAAGGAAAGCATCTCTGCGGAATGACTCTTTCTTTTCCTCGCTCTGCTCTTTAGTGTCTTTACTCGCTTGCGGTGCTGCCAGTCTCATCATCTTCTGCATCACTGTCTTCGTCTGATTCGGAATTACGTACGTTGAATGAGTGGAATTTTTTTCTGTTCACATAAGCTTCTGGCTCGTGTTCTGGGGCGCGGATCCGAATGTGGGTGCCATCAATCAGCCCAATGATACCAGGGAATCCCCCTTCGTCTTCAAAAACACTTCTTATTTCTTGCTTTTGATTTGCTGTAAAATGGATATTTCAATGTAAAAATAGAAAACCCCCAACATGTATATTTTGTAATTTTAAAGCCATTACTCACCGTCTGGCCATTTGATATAATGTCCTGAAAGATCAACAGCTGCCTGTGAAAGTCGAATTAGAACTCGGTTAACACTACTCATGGTAATGTTGAACCTGTCGGCGACAGCCCGTGCAGGCTCTTGATTCCCCATGCTCCACAGGAAGGCCAATACTTGCTTCGCCGGCGGAATGGCAGGCCTTCCTGAAGTGTTAGCGAGGGGTATCCTTCCCGTCCTCATGGCTTCCTGTGCGAATAGCTCACACGTTTCTCTTGTCATACGAAATGGCTCTTGAATTCATCCGGCAAATAGGAGGGCACGGTAATTTCCATAAAGTTGTAAATTCTATTTAATTTGCGCCGCGTGTAGCATCGGCCAACGGCACTCGAAACAATTATGTCGTCGTCGTCAACCATCAACTCGTCAATAATAAACTCTAAATCACTGAATATTTCTAAGGTGAACAAAAGTTCCGGAGAGTCAAACATTTTCAATTTTTGAGGGCAAAACTGCGAATGGAACGGGCTTATCGTTTTCCACTCCGGTGCAGTCAACCAGAAAATTCTGTACCATTCGCCAATGGAAATTTCCGGAAATTCACACCGGAATTTTTGGTCGAATGGTAAGCGCCCGGTCCTTGTACGCTTTGAGTATTTACGTTCAGATTCTGAACGTAAATTGCTGATTGGCTAATTCGACTTGACACATGTCAAATACTGTCATTTGCCTTCAACCGTGAAGCGTGAATGTTTTCTCGCGCATGTTTATTTTTCAAACCGACTTCAGGAAGATGGAAGACTTCAGGAAGATGGAAGCGCTTAAAGTAAACAAATTTGGACGATCCTATCGCACTGGAACATAGGCGGCTCAAGCTTTCGTTGTCAGAGAAGTTATATTTTTTTACAATGCGAACGATCAGCTTGTGAAACGCGACAAAGTTACCGCCGTCATCTACTATTACACAACGACCGAGGGTTCGGTGGATTATGCGGAGTGCGGAGTGTGCGGAGTGCGGAGTGCGGAGTGTGGAAAATGCGGAGTGTGGAAAATGCGGAGTGTGGAAAATGCGGAGTGTGGAAAATGAGGAGTGTGGAAGTGCGGAGTGTGGAAAGTGCAGAGTGTGGAAAGTGCGGAGTGTGGAAAGTGCGGAGTGTGGAAAGTGCGGAGTGTAGAAAATGCGGAGTGTGAAAAATGCGGAGTGTGGAAAATGCGGGGTGTGGAAATTTTTTTCATTAATAATCTTTAAAGGGCATTGTCACGCTATTTGGCAAAACTAGAAGGTGATCTAGGTTTGTTATTGAAGACTATTTGAAGGTAATGAAATTGTTTTCTGTCCCTGTCGCTACGGATGGCATGGATGGAAACGGATTGAAATTGCTAATTTTTTCGAGTTTTGATGGTACTTGTTCCAAAAATCCTCAAGGAATTTATTATGGTTAGCCCTCTCTGATAAAATTCATTTGATATCTTAGTCAGTAGCATTACAGAAGCATTTTGATTAAAACCCCAAAGTAGTGATTTTAGCAGAGAAGTGATATAAAATAGCAACTCCTAGTGACACTGCTACTTTAATTCCTTTATATTCTCATCGAAAGGGTGTTTTATAATATCGTGACACAGTCGTTTAAATTAACAAAAATCAACAGCATAGCATTATCCTTACATTTTCATGACTAAATAGAACAATATTTTTGGTAGCTTTAAAGAACACTAACGAATAGATAAATAAAAGATAGAAATCAATGCATCATTGTGAATTCACGATATTAACAATCAATCTATAGTCTTTAAAAACTGGATGATTCCTTACATTTTCATGGCTAAATCGAAAAATATTTTTTGGTAGCTTTAAAGAACATTAACGAATGGATAAATAACAGATAGAATTCAATGCGCTTAGCATTATTGTGAATTTACGATATTAACAATCGATTTATAGTCCTTAAAAACGGGATGCATCCTTACATTTTCATGCTAAATCGAACCGGCAATAGTTTTTGTAGCTCTAAAGAACAGCAACGAAAGGTAAATGAAAGATTGAAATCAATGCGCTTAGCATTATTGTGAATTCACGATACTAACAATCGATCTATAGTCTTTAAAAACGGGATGTATCCTTACATTTTCATGGCTACATCGAACAATAGTTTTTTGTAGCTCTAAAGAACAGTAATTATGACGATCTGGCGCTCTGGCTCGAGGACACCAATGAGGGCTTAAAAGCACGTGGAAATCAACTACAATGGCTTATTATTTAAACCGGAATCAACTGGAATAGCTTCCACTTGAACCGGAAATTACAACAATGTAACACAAATTTGAAACCACTACGGATGCGGTGACATGTTTAATAAAAAATTTCGTCAGCTATCATACGTAGGTGACACCACACGGCGTGTGGTACGCGATACGCAGGGAGGTTAGTGTACAGCATAGACTTTTTGTAAACTTTGTTAACATTATTCCAGTTGTTCTTCTACACTGTTTTTCCACATGGGAATGGAAAGTAAAATATTAATTAAATCTGCATTTTCCACACTCCGCATTTTTCACACTCCGCATTTTCCACACTCCGCATTTCCACACTCCGCATTTCCACACTCCGCACTCCGCACTCCGCACACTCCGCACTCCGCATAATCCACCGAACCACGACCGAGTTTCATTACGCGAAACGTGACTCTCCCCTTTCAGAATATGGAGGTTTTAACATTGAGGTCAGCTATTTTTAGTACACAAATATCAAAATTTCGACTAAAAGAAGGGCTAAATTTGGCTAAAATGTCTATTAACGTTTTTACCCATACAAAACATCCATACCCTGAGTCACGTTTCGCGTAAAGAAACTCGGTTGTTATGTAATAGTAGATGACGCGAGCTGAACGTCATCTCTTCAATGCATGGCACAATTTCAACAGTTGGTTATAAATATAATTTATTGGCAGGGAACACTTTTATTTCAGGCAGGGAACACTTTTCATTTCAATTTGATAACTTGACAGATCAGTCAAGCGGAAAGGAGGCAGAACTCAAATCGTACAAGGACCTTTGCAGGCTCTCCCTCTCTCACCCGCCCGCGGGCCATTCGAAAGCAAATCTCGGAATAACCCATACGGAGAGCCTGTTTGCAGGCTATGTCCACTTTCTTAACTTCAGCCCAGTTAGAGTTGACCACAGGAACAAGTGGCGGTTGTTTTTTCATCTGAAAGCCTTTGGCTAAGAAAATGGAATGTACAATGTTGATAGAAAGGCAAATTATATTGATCACAATTGTTAAGCCGGAAGGACTTGAAGTCCAAGAAGCGGTCTAAAAGCCTACATATGAAATAAGCGACAAATAAAGTATAAACCAAACCCGTTTAGCAAAACAGATAGCTGAGCTAATAGCTTTGCTAAACGGGTTCGGTTTGCTCTTAAGGCCGGTACACACGACGGAGCTTGCTCCCGCAGCACGTACGCTCCTGCAACACGCTCCTGGAGCAAAGTTCCCTCGTCTGCACCAACGATTTCTATCGGTTGCGCAAACAAAACTTTTGCTCCCGAGTTTTGCTCCCTCATATCAAACTGGTTTGATATGAGGGAGCAAGCTCCAGGGGCAAATCTGTTGCACGAGTCTGTTTCAGGAGCAAGCTCCCTAGTGTGTACTGAAATTTGCTTGCTGTGAAATGACGTGTCTCCAGTTGGCCAATCAAATTGGCTTATTTTTTTAGTTCCCATGCCCCAATCGGGTTGTTTCATCTTTCAGCTCCTAAAACTGTTTTTGTAGTACAACTTCAAACTTTGCATGAAATTTTACACCAGGAAAACAAATTTGGAGACCTTAACTGGGGAACTAAATGCACTAGCATAAAGTAGTTTGAAATAAGTCTGTTCTTTAATACATGTTGCTCCGTTTAGTATCTGATTTATTCGCTTGTTCGCTCGTTAGATTTTTTGCGAATGGTTTGTAGACGGCGCGTAAGCCGGTTCAATGGCAAATTTGCGTAAACAAAGCCACTTGTAAGCCGGTTTACGGCATAAAAAAAAAAAGATAAAAATGTTATTGGTCGGCTTAGGGTCGGTCTGTATAGGGAAAACTGTGAACTCGGGCTTGAAAATGCTGCCCGAGGCCGCAGGCCGAGGGCAGCATTTTCAAGACCTCGGTCACAGTTTTTTCCTATACGGACCTCCCAGCCGGCCAATAACATATATTTATTATTCATAAACTGTTCTACAGCTCAATTTCTTTACATCTATAGCTTACATGGCAGCCACTTACCGTTAAATAACTGTGCTTTTTTGGGAAATTTTTCCACCTCTGCTTTTTTTTCAAGAATGTGGAAGAAAAGCACTGATTAACACGCACGCAACTCAACCGCGTAGCGAGGCGAACGCAACCACGACTACATCAACCTGGAAGTTTATGGATCGCAAGCCTGGGTAGTCACAAGGTACCCTCTCTCTTCCGCCATGCACAAAAACTAGTAAGAATTAGACTGAGTTACCTTGAGTAATCTGCGTGGTCGGCATTTGACGACTTTATGGCATCAAGGAGAAAGTAGTCCACCGGGCCTTGTCCAAAAGGTTAACACCACAGGCTTGCTACAGTTTCTTAAAATTGGGCGAGAACTAGGCGAGAGGCCTGGAACCTAGCTTACGAAATTCGTTTTCCTGCTGAAGTTTTACGCGCGTGTTCCGTGGCACAGAAAAGCAGTCCGTCGCGATCCTTTCGCGAGCCCTGGTTTCATTTGTCAGTGTCCTCTCTTTGGCTTCATTTTCCCAATGCGTACGAAAGCAATAATTTGATGATATTCAAATCTTTATTCTGTTGGGCTCGATTTTCCGTCAACAAACAACCTCCAATAACCCGTAAAAGGAGAAGGCAAGAGTTCGGAAATCTGGGGCAACGGCGTCTGGCCCATTTGACATAGTTTCAGGTAAGCCTAATATTTAATGTGATGAACTTGAATCGGGTCCTCGTTGGTAGTACTGGGCTTTTTTTAATTTTTCATTTTCCCATTGATTTTATCAAGGGTCAGTCGGGGGGTCAGTTAGGGGGGTGCAGTTAAGAGGTGGTCAGTAGGGGGGTCAGTTGGGGGTCAGTTGACGCGGGGTCAGTGTTTTTGTCCGAACAACCCCTTTATTATGCTTAGTCTTCGCTTGGTTATCAACATCCTAAAAGCCTGTCCCCTACCTCATTTATTCGTTTCAAACAGGCATCATGAAGGCGACCATTTACGCAAGACAAGTACGTGTGATTATCATAGAACCTCATTAGAAAGCGAATGTTTGAAATTGTGTAAGTGTAGAGGAAATGCAATCATCTCCCATAACCGTCCTGGAGATAGAGCTGTGACTTCCCTGGGGTCATAGCGTCGAACTTTAATACCCATTTCGGACCAAAACAGCGCTACCAAATTGCAGTAGCGGAAATAGTGAGGTATTACGTGGGGTGCGTCGGGTGCGCTTATACCTTAGCCTTCTACAACATTGAAGGATCACTCTTAGGCATTATGGAGAGCAGTCCTATCCACAGTCTAGAATTTAGCTCTTACAGCAATCGGGCACAAATTCCACATACATTTGGGTAGACGATTTTCAAATAGAAAATTATTTGACAAAATAACAAACTTTTCCGCTCGCTTCTGATTGGTTGGAAGCTGATCAATTTATCCCAAATTGTATCGATAGCTGAACAATTAAATTTTAATTGTATCCGTTGCATTTGATCGGATAAATTCAAGTTTGCCGTTGACGACAAACAAGAAATGCTTTGTATGAAGAAGCAGTAGTAAATAAAAACAAAAACAAAATCGACCAAAACTTAGCTACGCAGATATTTGGAGTGAGCTACCGAGAGGAAAAATCCGAAAGGCTGCATTGAAAATCTCTCGCTCGAGCATCTTGAAGAGGTTCTCGGAGATTTCTACACCGAATTAAAGTAGTCAAAGAAGAAAGACGGCAGCTGCGAGCCAGAGTCGGGATCGGCTTGTCGACTAAACACAACTTGGTACTTAGTGACTCAACATTTTGGTTTAAGAGGAAGGCAAGAAGACTACAACTCGCGCAATGAACGCTTCAAGTCTGCAAAGAATGAAAATGGCCGCGACTATATGTCATGTTTGCCGAGTCAAGCCCTACGAAGATGAGAATATCTAATTCAAGGAAGGACGGTCGTTCCAAGAATGGAGGCGACTAGTAACAAAAATGTCCAGCTGGCGTTTCTGAAGAATTCATGAGCCGCGGACCAAGCAAAGCAATTTAAGTCCATGGTTTGAAAATCTTAAAAACTTACAAACTTCGTTGACGAAGACACCGGTCACTTTGAACTAGTCTTCCCATTTCAACTTCACTTGTCTTTGCACAGTTATCCTCAGTTTTCCCGAATGAACTCGTCCTTGTATCTTTAGCTCCATGTCATAGTTTAAATTAAGGCTGCAAACTTTTCTTAAAACGATTTCACGCAAGTTTTGTCAATAAACAAAACGCTTTTGATACCGTCTCGACTGGTTTCGACGTGCATTTTCTTTCCTGTACATGTTGATTATCATCAAAAAGTCGCTCATGCGTTCAGAGTTTTGACAGCTTCAAAGCCAATGAAATTGAACTTAATGTTACAAACTTGGAACTTGCTCGTCTATGTGGCTCGTTTTC
>JAHPZR010055177.1:12500-22747 GCA_019787425.1 Platygyra sinensis | reverse complement strand
AAAAAAAAAAATTGAGCTGTATCCGAGTTAAGCGTTTGAGGCTGTTTTGTCTTTTCGAAATCCATCGAAAAAGTAATGGCAGGAGCCATAATCAGGGACGGAGACCGTAAGCGCGCGCCATTTCTAGTATTGGGGTTGGCGCCATGATATGGGACAATTTTTCTATTTTTAGAACAAATTGCGCCATCGCCTGCGGCACACGCGCGCACATTGCTGCGAGGATTTTCGCGAATGTCGCGCAGGGGAAATGGCGTCCGAAATTCCCGAAATCGTTTATGCTTTTGGATCCTTTTCAGTTTTGGCCCATCACTCAACGCCTTCATGGCTGTTGGAATTTTGATTAAGTATTTCCGCTTTAAGTTGCTCCAGTCTGAGTGAAGACGGTGCCTAATTTAGGTATGTCCCGCTTTTTATCTCTGACCAAGTTGAGTTCCGCTGCTCCTTTTACGACAACTTCACATTACTCCAATCTAAATTTCACATGTGAAGAAGATTAACAGCTTTTCCATAACACAGAAGAAAAAAGAACTAGTTGGTTATAGCGGCGTTTAGGCCCAATAAGTGACAATAGGTTTATGTCCGTAGATGCTGCTTAGTTTTGTTTGTGTAAATCCAATAAATTGTCTGTTGTCGATGAGTAAGAGCGCCCGCCGATGCGTGTTTTGCACAGCTAGTAAAACATGACAAATTGGACTTCGCACTTTGGTGTGAAACGTATATCGAACTCATATAATATCTCTAATGTTTTAGGTTGATTAATGTTTGAGAACATATTAAAAGCTTAGCTGAAAATATGTGAAAACAGCAGAAATAATCAGAAAAGTTACGATGACGCTTGTAATCAAAACTCGAATAAAGATTTCGATTGAGTTAAAACTCCTTGTCTATTTTATTTTCGCAGCGTAAAGTTTCACTGTGTGAAAGAAAACACACATGATGTTAGTAGCCTTTTGGCGAACGTTAGTGAAAATTGTTGTAGTATCTCAGCACAAAAGACGACGAAACAAATCTTTTCCACGATTTTGCTTGACAATCTGAAAACACCGACTCGGACTTGAAAGTGCACGCGCTGCACTATGCAAATGAACTACTCGTACGCGTCAGACAAAAACTTTTGCAAACTAACCAAACGAGCAGAAACAACAAGAAACTAACAAAAACAGGTTTTGGTTATGATTAAGCATTGTTTGGCAAACTCACAAATTAACAGCTCGATACCAGAGTAAACAGTGTTCTTACAGATCTCTATAGAACAAACACAAAAGTTTACGCGTACAACTAGCCGGCGAGCGGATTTTATTCATTCACAGCGCGAAATTAATGAAATTCTCGACCTTGAAAAACACACCTTTTCCATTAAATCAGAGCATAAAAGTACATAGAAGAGCCCTGCTTCTTCGTCTCTGCCTTATTCCCTGCCATTGCTGTGAAAAATCGGCAAGAGGATCTCGCAACTCTCACAATTTCATCACACAACGTGACAACATCCACGCGAGAGCCCAAGACACGTGCGTGGATAAGCGCGGATATATGACGTCAAGATGGCGCAATTTGTTCTAAAAATAGAAAAATTGTCCCATATCATGGGTCCACGCGCATCCCAAGACTTACGGTCTCCGTCCCTGATTATGGCTCCTGGTAATGGGCAATCCACCGTAAAGAAAAAGATGGCGACTGGTACATTTACCTATAATGCTTTAAGCACGAAAACACTAAAAGAGCGTATAAAAACACAAAGAAAAATTGTAAGTCATTCCAATTCGACAAGAGCAATGCTGTTAAGATAGAACCGACTGCCGTTCAACCACATCTTTCTATGTGCGCAGTGGGCTTAGTTTGGTTCGCAAGGTATTGTGGTCAAATGTACAGCCGCCATCTTTTTCCTTACGGTGGATTACGACTATTTATTTCTCATAACTAACACGGATGTTCTTTTGATGTTCCTTGTTCTTTCCCGTTATGTTATCATAACTCCAGCAAGTACTGTCTTCAAATATTATATGGCGTACTGACTCCAGATCCTAGACTTGTGTGGGGAGAGCGATCGTGACTTGCTGTGCGACGACAAGTAACAACCTCGTTTCCAGTGTCTTTTCCCTGGCTTGGACAAATAAAATCGCAGCAACGAACCCCCTTCTCCAGACGAGAGATAATTGAGCCGACAAAGGGAAAGAAAAATGCCGTTTTTGCCATCTTTCTTCATTATTGCCACAGCACTCTTTATTTTTTACTCTATTGGACGCTCACGTTTTTAGAGCAATGCTAATGATAATTCTTATTTTACACAGGACGGGACGGACGGGACGGTAGGGATGGTCCCGCGGGTCCTCAGGGATCACCAGGAACACCAGGTTGGGGGTCAAATGAAATGTTTTCCTTCATTTAAATGATGCTGGATGTTTCTTATTTGTATTTGGCACTCAAAAGTTTCAGGTGGAGACTTGGTAGAGAGGAAGAGAGATTGCTTTCTCTTTTGCTTTTTGCCTTTATTCACAGGTCGTGACGGTCGTGACGGCAGGAAAGGTTTCGCTGGACCTCGAGGCATGCCGGGACCAAAAGGTATTAAAACATTTATAAGAGAAGATGAAGGGTGAGAGAGCTGATCCCGCATACTCTCAAGACTCTCAATAAGGTAATCCCTCTCGAGCTATTTTTAGACGTTTAGAGCGGAAAAACGTATTAAGCATGCGGGAGTTTAGACTTTGCGTCAAGCTCCAGGTTTAAAAAGAAATGGCGGGAATTTCGTGGATCGTGTAAACAAAGAAGGAAAGTAACTTTATGTAATCAGGGAAGCCCAGTCACCAACAAGGCTGGTATCCATAGGGGCCTTGGTCAATAAAGATATGTACAATTTGTAGAATCTAAAAAATCAATCAATTAATCAAAAAAAATATAATTACAGTAAACATGAACTCTAAAGACCATTTTGAAGGCTAAAATGTAAAAATATGATAAAATGTTCGTAGATTTCCAAAGGAAAAAAATAAGAAATAGAAATGCTTAATTGTCAAACTTTTAAAATTACTCAAGAAGGGGGTACTCTTAATCTTTCTCAATTGTGTTTCGTGTTTGGTTGGTGCAGGTCGTTACTTCTTCGAATCGTATTATCATGAAAAGCCCTATTCCTTGTAAAATACTGAGTAAGATATTAAAAACTTAAATACATTAATGCCGTTTCCTTGTACAGGCTAAACTTAACCAGTTAAGCACGCGGAGAGTGTCTTTTGAGATTTTCCTTCCAAAAATAATTCGAGCCGCACGGTTTTCTAAGTGCTGAAGCTCTTTGCAATATCCTTCTGAGAGATTTCACCCCACGCCACATCAGCATAGTCAAGTAACGACTGCACGAGTGAAGTATACATGTAAACGTGATCGAATACTTACTCACATACTCCACGTGATCTTTCCAAGAAAATGTTTTGTGCAGTATAACACCCAAATAGATTTGGCTTGCCAAAACCTTTCGGCAAGATTTTGCATGCCGACTTCCAAAGAGCATTGATTTTGTTTTTCTCTGATTTAAGATGATGTGTTCGTGTCCGGCGTAAGATAGTCTCGGAAACGATCAGACTGCTTCCTCTCATATCGTAGTGTTCTGGCTTGTAGAGTAAACATTCATGGTCGACTAAATCAGAAGCTTTTTTTTAAGATAGTAAACAGCGTCAGTAGTCATTTGTCTATCAAATGTGATCCAAAATATGATCGGTGAGATAAACCACTGCAGTTTCCGTGGAGACTGATATTTCTTGTGATAATTATTCTCATCGTTCCTTGCTTCTGCTTTAAAAATAGGTGTCACTCGAGCATTCTTCCACTCGGATGGTGTCACTCCGGTTGCCGGAAATAGTACGGTTAACCAGTTACGTGTTCGATTTAGCTCTAACTGGCGCTGCATCTTTCAAAGTCTCGTTGGAAGGCCATCAAGCCCCGTTGCTTTAGTCAGCACGAGCTTTGTCAGTTCTATCCACACAAAATTATTTGAAATCTTTAGGAGCACAAAGTTTTCAGTAACCCCAGGGGTCCAAAGTTTGGGAATCGGTTTACCCTTGAAATCAGTGGCCACATAGTTTCTCAGCGACAGAAGTGAAAAACTTATTGAAGTTAGCATCCGTTAGCTTTTCAGCGACTGATGCATTAGGTTATAAACTTTATACGCTTTCTCAAAATCCCTGGTAATCAGCAACATTTTTAATGTCACTTATGAAACGCTGGTGTATTGTTTTCGTGGGGTAACAATTTGTTTTCGGACAAAATTAACCTAAAGACGGTTTCTGTTTCCAAACTCTCTATTTTCCGACCCCGTGATATGCAAAAAATTTCGTTGCGAAGACGCATTTTATTCACATACAGTCTATACATTCATATAAGCAACCCACTGAACATATAATCAAGAGAACCTCTCAGCAGGCAGGGGGATACTTGTTTTCTTCAGGCGTGGGTAAACATGAATAGGAGTGAAATTTGAAGTAACATTAAAAGGGAACTGTTAGGATTAAAATGGGTTCAGGAAACACTACCAGATAGTTGATCCTCCCCTCCCCCCCCCAAAAGAGAGCCCAGGTTGGTAGGGGACTGTTTGCCGGGTGTCTATCTACTAATTATTTACTTCGAATTTCAATTTTTCAAACCCATCAAATCTTTAACATTTCATATTTTCTTCAATTTAACCTATCCTTCGAGAAAATATCTCTTTCCCAAAATGCTAAAAAATCACCCAAAAATTTACACAAAACCGCCAAACAGTGGTTAATAAAATAAGCAGAGAAATTTAGCGTTGCTTGAAACGTTACCGAAATATTGGCAGAAGGGCCGTTTTAAGCGACGTCAAAACACCCTTCACGTGTACCCCTGCCTTAACAATAAAATGCCGAAATAAAAAATCTCTCTTGCCCAAGTAATCTACCGAGCAACGTCCTCGAACCATTGCAGTTTGCATTATTACCTGAGCCCGCAAGTAATGCTGGGGATGCGCAGAAAGCTGCGCAGTACGTTTTTCCGATCTGAATTTTAGATGTCATCCCCAGTCCTCCCGCAGATAACGGATTTCGGAAACCAGAAGTGATGTACGTAAAACAACTCGAGAGGGATTTCTTTGGGAATCAAATCTTTAAAGGCTGGTTTTCACTGGCGACGAAGTCGTAGTGGGAGTCAGAAGCGTAGAGCGATACGATCTAGTGAAACTCGCACTGGCGGAGTCGAAATGAGAACACCCATTGCATTTTGCCTACCATGTAGTGACCGAAACTAGATTGTCGAAGTCGGAGGCAGAAGCCGAAGAATAAACAAATCACAATGCTCGACTCCAGGCCTTGCGATTGGTTGGTTCTTCCGCTTCTGCTTCTGGCTCTGACAATTTAGTTTTCACTGGATCATAAGTGACGGAGTCGTAAAAGGAATCGGAAGAAATGGAAACATTCGGATTCTTCCGACACCGATCTCGTTGAGCTTCCTTGACTACGCTTTCTACTTCGATTTTCGATTTTCGCACTGACTTAAAGGGAATAGAAACAAAATCAATTTAAATTGCTGCAGGAGACATCGGTCTGAGTGGAACAATTGGTACTCAGGGACCCTCAGGACCAAAAGGGCAAAAGGGACAAGAAGGCCAGGGACTGTGTGGTGTTAAGTATGTGCGGTGGGGCCGGACAAGCTGTAGTGGAGATGCTCAGGTTGTGTACACAGGTAAGTGCTTTTTGAAAAGAAATTCAACAAAAAATTAGCTTACACAGTTCATCGGGAGTATTTAAATCATTGAGAACCTGGAGCATGAGAAGAACTTTCTAAAAATTGAAGTAGAGTGGTTCTTAATTTTACTTGAAAGTAATATTTACAGCATGAAAATCTTGTATGCACGTTTTCTCTTGAAACATATCTGGGCGAATTCGCTAGGAGGTGGCCGATGAGGTTTTTTGCTTGAGCACGGGCACCGCACGTGCTCAAACCATTGTGGCCGCTCAAACTGCAGGGGGTTTGCCGTCAAGGCTTGCATTTCCAAGGCTTGACGAAACTGAACACAGAAAGGCTGACCGTACGGTTGGGGTTAACTGTTTTGTATTTTCCAATATTTCGTCAGGCACGGCCTGACTTCTTCAGGACTGTGTCAGTCAGGCCGTGCCTGACGAAATATTGGAAAATACAAAACAGTTAACCCCAACCGTACGGTCAGCCTTTCTGTGTTCAGTTTCGTCAAGCCTTTAAATTTGCTGATCAGAACCTACCAGGTTCCGGTACTTTTGATTTGTCCGTTGGCCCTTTCTAGAGTTTAAAGTTTTTTGCATTTCCAAGCAGCATAGGCGCGGTTCTAACAGTGGGTGGGTGCCTCTGAGTTGTGTGTCAAAAGCATAGGGCTGGGAGTCTATTTGTTTTGAGACTTTGACTGCAGTTAGAGTATTTGGTCGCCTTAAGTGAGACTTGACAGTGTAGGTTGCCTTGGCGATTTTTCCCGGGCTAGTGTAGGCCTGAATGATAGTTTTCTATGGATCACCGATTAGAGTGAACCCACAGTGAACAGTGGGTGGGTGATTAGCAGTTGTGTGACCAGAGAACAGGGGTGGGCAGGGGGACTTTTGTACTTGGTGACGGAAGTAGAATTGGCTTGTTTTGACGATTTCTGCAGACACCTTTTGACAAATCCAGTTAGATATCAGCGCGTTTCTCTTCAGAATGGCATTCTGTGAGCCAGGCCGGGTAAATAGAGTGTCCTCAGCTGAATTTTGACTGATTTTCAGGCGTTCGGCCCTTGATATCTGTGTGAATTCGCTAGAAGGTGGCCGCTGAGATTTTGGCTTGAGCACGGGCATCGCCCGTCCTCAAGCCATTGTGGCCGCTCAAAATGCAGGGGGCTTGCCGTCAAGGCCTGCATTTCCAAGCAGCCCAGGGGCGGTTCTAACAGTGGGTGGGTGGCTCTGAGTTGTGTGTCAAAAGCATAGGGCTGGGAGGCTATTTGTTTTGAGACTTTGAATGCAGTTAGAGTATGTGGTCGCCTCAAGTGAGACTTGACAGTGTAGGTTGCCTTGGCGATTTTTCCCGGGCCAGTGTAGGCCTGAATGATAGTTTTCTATTGATCACCCATTAGAGTGAACCCACAGTGTGTAGTGGGTGGATGATTGACCAGAGCACAGGGGTGGGGAGGGAGGCTTTTGTACTTGGCGACGGAAGCAGAATTGGCTTGTTTTGACGATTTCTGCAGGCACCTTTTGACAAATCCAGTTAGATATATCAAGGGAGAAATAAGGGAGAAACTCGCCTGTCCAGATTAGCTCGCTATTTACAGGAGGTGTTCATTGTAAGTAATTTTTTGGAAGACTTAATAAACTTGAAACTTGAAACTTAAGTATGACGCTAAGTGGTATCTCGAATTAGAAGCTATAAGAATTGCATCGATAGGAAGCTGCAGATTTCCATGCAGACAGCAAATGGGTGTAATTTAGTTTTGGTTGCCACAATAAGTTGCAGCGTTTAAAAAGTTGTATAAAATATACTTTAATCCCCCATTAGAGTTCCCAATCCTCTGTTACTGATTTGCTGTTTAATTTCTCTCGTGAGTTTAGGAATTATTGGAAGTGGCCACTATAGTTATGGCGGTGGTGGTGGAAAATACCTTTGCCTACCAAACAACCCGAAGTATGATAAATATAGCGACAGCTGGGAGGGCACTGGTGCTATATACGGAACGGAGTACGAAGTGAGTACATTCAATCCTTTCACAAACAACCTTCATGACCATGAAGCTCCATGTACCGTTTGTTACGTCAAGTCACGTAGCTCAGAAATGATGGTGCCCGCAAGGAATGATTGTCCGTCTGGTTGGACCGAAGAGTATCATGGTTACTTGATGACAGCTCATTATGACCATACAAGTGTTCGCGACTTTATCTGTGTTGACAGGGAAGCAGAGTATGTGCCTGGCTCCCAAGCTAATGAAAATGACGCCGCATTGCTGTATCTTGTGCAAGGAACCTGTGGCTCGTTACCGTGCCTCCCATACGTTAAAGGGAGAGAGTTGACATGCGCCGTTTGTACCAAATAAACAATCAAAGTTGACTCCTAGCCAGTAATCTGTTTTCTCACTAGATACAGCCCAGTTCCCTTACGTTTCCAAGTCAGAGGAGTCTGGAACAAGACTGGCAGACAGTTTATAGTCTGTAAACCAGTAAAATGCTACTAAATTCTCTTGCGAGTAGAACTTTTCAAACGTTAAATTTGTTGATTTAACTCGTGACGGCTTTTACCGTCTGTTTGAAGAAAGTTTTGTAATAAACAATTTTATTATATTCTGTTTACCTATGATTTTACCTCATAAATGGCAGGGAAAGTTTTCAACAGAATGCTTAGAGCATCTTCTTGGAGGAAGAATAGGAAAAAAAATAAAAATAAAAAAGACACCTTCAGAAACAAGTGTAATTAGTTATTAGCAGGCTTACGACGTTCCAAGAAAAGAAAACAGCCAATGACTACTTTTATGTATTTTATGATGCACTGACACTATTTTCTCAGAAATTTGTGTTAAAGTGCTTTACAACATTGAAAAAGAATTCGAGCTTCATTGTAAGCTTGAGTAAAACGATCTCAGTGCATGTGACTGTTCGAAATTTGAACTAAAATGCAAACCTGTATCACCTTACAAGGCCAAAGCATCACTTCACAGTAAATGGGAAGCTTTCAGCGTTGACACCTTGATTGATTGACAGGTACTATGATTTTTATGACGGGTAATGTATCTCACATGGTGCCTTCATCATTGGTAACAAGGGTTAAGTACAAAACGGACAAAAACGAGGTCAGGCTGGGAGAGTTCAAGCTTAGCCAGAGAAAATGTTTTTATATTTTCACTCAGGTCAAAATAGCCGCGGATTTAGCCTGCTCGCAACGCTGGTATCCTTGTAACACCTCAGGGTTTAGGAGACAATGCTATTCAAGTCTCCAGGGAACTCATTTGCCTATTTATGCAAACTTTCTCTGGTTTTCGGTCTCTTTCGCAAAGTTACGCCGTTCTGGTCCAGTGTGAAATTTTTTGTCCCTCCCACCTCCCCTTCGGCGACACGTGCATCTTTCCCCTATCTCTGTCTTACGACCCTCTGCCTTTGCAAAATCTCGCTTCCTATAACTTAGTATAGCGAAGGCAGTCAGTGGTTGTATTAACAGTGAAGATGGTAGACGAGTTTTTTTGGGCAGATCCTGTGGCTTTTTTTTCTTTCTCTTTTGAGCTTCTGCTTTTTTCCTTCTCAGCAACTTCGACAAATTTATCTACCTCATCTGCAGGAAAAAAAAATCGAACAAAAGTTAGAATTACAAAAATCTTTTCAGAATTTAGTTAGCTTCAATCTGAGACAAGAAATGAAAAGAAACCAAAGGAAAGAAAAAAAAAAGAAGTTCTCGCAGCACAAGGTATTCGTATTTGGTCACCCAGCCAAGTACGAACACAGCCGAACACGGCTTAGTCGATCGGCTTAGTCAATCGGACAAGACAAGATGCTGTCATTGCGGTGCAATGACTCAATGTTGAAACAGGTTTTTGATTTCTAAGATCTCTTGACAGGTAACAAAGAAAATAGGAAAGGTCAAAGTGACTGTGATTGTGAGCCACTGAACTTGGAAAATAAATTATAAAAGGGTTTTATGAGGCATTGCTCATACATACATTATTACATACATACATTACACGCATACATTATTTTTTTTACCCACGGATTTTAGAGTAGCTTATGCAGCTAATATCTCCGAGCATTTTACCATCATATGAGAGATAGACCACCACACCGGGAACTACGTCACCTACTCTTTTCGAACATTAAGGAACTACTTGTGATTTCAGGGCAGTCTAGCTTTCGAATAAGCCCATCAAGTCTTTTTCCATTCTGGAGTGTATAGGTCGTTTTGACGTGACGTCATCACTTTCTAAAATCTAAAACTAAAGATCCATGAAAGTTTTTCTCCTTATCAGGTATAAGAGGCGGCATATTTATGTCTGTTTAAAATTTTACAGCTCAATTGCGTGCTTCGTTTGGAAACCAGAGCATTTTGAATTTCCTGGTTATGGAGGTGCGTGACACAAGGCCACGATCGAGTTTGTGGAAAAATTTATACTTATCTCATAATTTTTAGCCCTTTTAGCAATTAGAAGTTAGTTGTTCGGTCAAAAGCTACGTATATCATTAATACTTTCCTCCTATTGATTAACTGAGGTATAAGTAACAGAGCGTGGCGCTGGCCCGCTGACTGAGAAAACAGGATTTCGACTTTTAGTG
>JAHPZR010055177.1:0-5000 GCA_019787425.1 Platygyra sinensis | reverse complement strand
ATGTGGATTCTGATATAAGTCCTCGTTCCTGCGCGTATTTTGGTTTGATTCTATTTTCCATCTCAAAAATCTGGTTTGTTTTTAAATTTTCAATAATACTGAGAGTCACCCAAGTATATCTCAACTTTAGTTTACAGCCTCATCTCGGTCATAAATTATAGCTCGTTTTTTTCCTCAAGAGAGTTTATTGATACACATTTCTTATTTTTCTGATTGGCTACGCAGGGTTCATAGCAGGCGGTCGACACAACAACCCAGGAGGAGGAAGTAACCGCCTCTGTTTGCCAAACGAACCCAAATATGGAAAATACACTGACCGTTTTGAACATACTGGAGCCATATACGGCGCCGAGTATGAAGTGAACTCCTTCAATCCTTTCAAACGAAATGTCCACGATCATGATGCTCCCTGTGTCGTGTGTTATGTCAGGTCACGTGGCACCCAGCTGATGATACCCGCAAGGGATGACTGTCCTATTGGTTGGACCGAAGAGTATCATGGGTACCTGATGGCTGAACACTGGGATCACAAAAACCTCAAAATTTTATCTGTGTTGACTGGGATGCCGAGTCGGTTCCAGGAAGTCAGTCCAGCCATGATGGCGCATTATTGTATCTGGTTCAGGCAAATTGTGGTTTTTTCTCAAAATGCCCACCTTATTACGAGGGCCGAGAGCTCACATGCGCAGTGTGCACAAATTAAGTTAGCGCTTAAATATAGTCAGAGGAATAAGTCAGTTTATTTTACTTGGACAACATGCACACTTAGCATCCCACAGCCTTCATGAGCAGGGTATACAGGACGCACCAGTTAGTTTACAGGTGCGCCAAGAATTAACAATTGGTTCATGCTTTAGCGTGCACTATCGAGTTATGGAGCACGCGGGAAGTTTGGAGAGCACGAAAGAAGCGTAAGAGTTGCCCGAGGCGATAGCCGAGGGCAACTCTAGCTTCTTGAGTGCTCTCCAAACTTCCCGATAGTGCACAGCTAAAAGCATGAACCAATTGTTTTATAACATAGCCGGTGGAATAGTGCATAAAATCCTGAAAATCGACGCGAGAAAAATACAACTGAACAATATCAGAAGTGATTGTTCGCGTTAAGCGTAATATTAAGCAAAATAGGAATTGGTTTTATTTCAATTTTTCTGTTGAAAGCTCGAGGTTTATATTTAACAATTTTATAACGGTAAAACTTAAGCTTACCTTTAAAGGTTGAAACAGACCAGTTTGTAATTTGTTTGGTTTTATCAGAGTGTCTTTTGGACAGTGAAGCGAATCGTGACGGCGCTGGTGCTGGCGCTCTAGCTCACGAGAAAAGGCCGAAAATTGTGTTTGTTTTGGGACTAGTGGACCGAGTCTCTGTATGCATCATTGTAGCGAAATATAATATTTTTCCCCGCGCTGACAATGGCTGCTCGCTTGAAAAAGAATTCTGGCAAAGCGATTTGCTGACGCCATCAGCGAGCACTGTCGAGATTTGGTGCACGCTTACGTATACTGAATTTGATTGCGTGACTCTGCTAGCTATGTTATAAAACAAAATAGCAACTGAAGTAGAAATGTAGGTGCAAACGCTAATATTGATCGGGTACCGGTCTGTTATAATGTGATAGGGCGAGCACGGACCGTTGACAAGGGTCTTTATAATTGGCCAGACGAGACAATAGGCAAACAACACAAACAATACCCCTAGTCCTATCAACAAAAGAGGTGCAGATTAACAAGAACGAATCAAAATAGAGGTTGTAAAGAGGTGCAGGCCATCCCATGTGATATGTTTCGTTAAAAGTATAAAAATACCACTTTAGAACAGAGTAAACTTGACGGCCTATCAGTGTAGTGTTGAAGTCACAGTATATTGAACCACGATGTAATGTTTTCCTGTGAATTAAGATGATTGTACTTAGGCGAAATTCTTAATTTCGGCTCGGTTTGGCAAAAAGGGGTTCAAACTGAGGGAGTAAGGCTTGTTTCCATTTGCCTGCTTAGGTAAAAGTTGAGCGATCTTGACGTTTTAATTTGCAACCGGCTAACCTATGCTAATCCCCATGATCACTGCTGCTAATCCTCATGGTCCGACCTTGGACATATATAAAGGATCATAAAGCCATTAAATTAAAATTAAAATTAAAATTAAAATGTCGAAAATATCAATATCATTTCATCGATCACTACAATTCTCGTTCTCAGGGCCGCTCGTACCTCTTCGCCGGAAAGGCCACGGCATATGGCTCTGGAAGTGCATGATCTCATGGGTTAATTTTTGGACTAACATTTTCACTTGTTCAACGCTGATTTGCTTCCCGGGATATCCACTTAAGGAATTTTGAAATTGGCCTCAGGAATTTTAAACCTGGCTTACTCATAGAAAACGTTCAGCCAAGACCTTCATAGTGAAACATGTGTTTATAATCTGGTGAGGTCTGTAGGTGAACTATTGAGCGATATATTATATTTAGCAATTATTGAATGAGGCTGAGTAGGATATGAAGAATTCTGCAGATCAAGGAGGGTGTTATCCGAAGGTGAACAGCAGCTGGTTATGGTGAATTATGCGAGTGGTTTTAACAAATCAGAAACGGGGAAATAGTTTGATTGAATAATAATACCGCATATCTCACCTCACTAACATTCAAATGGGAATGAATCCAAGTTACCCTACATAAACATATGTTTCCCATATAAGTTTGAAGATGGCGACTTATTACTAGAATAGATCAGATACACTAAGAACTAAATAACAGCGGTCTGGAGAATCTTTGAGAAAATAAAAGTTAGAATATGTCTTCCTATTAACTGTTTTTTCCCTATCATTTTATTATCTACGCATACGAACTGGAAATGGGTCAGACTATCTCTCAGTTTTAGATGATTATGATATAAAAAGGGCGCAGGCATTCTAAATTATCCTACTGAGGATACAGTGTGCTGCATCACTGCACTATCAGAAGTTTTATCTCTGTCGAAGTTATATTTCGGGCCAGCTTTCATCTGAGTCTAATCGGATACGATATTATCAAGGTTTTATCAGAGATCTACTGAAACAGACGTACGGTCAAAGTCAAATTTCTTCTCCGTCAAAATTTCACCGGCACCTCATGGATCAAGATAAAAAGGAACATAAGCTAAAACAGCGCTATTTAGAGACTCTTCGTTGCGTTTTATATGTAGTTGTGGTGGTTTTCATGATGTCTTGCATCATCATCTTGTTTCTGGAACAGCAAAAAATGAAACAAAGATCGACTGCAATCGATGACAAAATTAAATGAGCACAATTGAGCGGATTCTCCAGAATAACAACGACAAAGATGAACGACGCACGTGTCTAATCACGCCAATTTCAAAAGGGGTCGAGTGGAACCTGAAGCTACCAAAAGACAGACACGTAGCATTAGTTTTTACAATTATTTGTTTAATAAACGATAGAAACAGCATCAACTGAAAACCCCGGAAAAAAAACTTCCAGTTACAGATGGGATTTGAACCCACGACCCTCACAACAACAACAACAATCTTTATTCGTGCCCAGAAATTACACAGTATAGACTTAAATACTAGAGATAAAAAAATTACAAAAGAAAAGAGCACAGCCACTTAGAAATAGCAAGGCTAATCGAGCTAAGCGGCCGAGCTAAGTGGCTGGGCCAAGCGGAAAGAAATTTGCTAATACGCTTACTGAACATAGAACAATGGACACAATTACCGTTCACACACACACGCACACACACAAATAATAATAAACAAGGAGATATGTACACGCAAAAACTGGAAAATAAAAGTACATCAATGAACCAGTCAGTAATTAAAGATAAGTGATTCTTTTAGGAGGATTTTAAAACAGGTGCGACTTTTAGATTTTAGTGAGTCTTCAATGGAATTCCAAACTTTAACTCCAGAGAAACGAATGTTAAATTTGCCATAATTGGTCCTCGCTTTAGGCAGATAGTATGAAATCTTACTCGCCAGTCTGGTTTGATATTGATGCACTTTGTTGATACTCATAAAGAAATCGCGTGATCCAGCCGGATGCTCTTAAGTCTGAGTTGCATTCAGGTAGCCTGTGTTACAGCCGCCTCTCCCCTCTCCCCCGATTTTTTACGGGGAGAGTCGGCTGTAACACAGGCTACATTCAGGTTTTGTTTTCTTTCTTCAGGGCTCTCCGAGAAAACAAGTCATTTCCTGGAGAAGAATCGAGAGTAAGAGAATCATGTAAAGGTTTGTTTGATGACGTTTTCCTTATGTTTTAATGGCCGTAATCTATCCAAAAAAAAAAAAAAAGAAAAAAACCAGACCAGGCGGGCGTCGGCTTACCCTTTAAATGGCCACCTAGGTTCTCAGCGACAGAAGTGAAAAACTCATTGAAGCTAGTATCCGTTATCTTTTTGACGGCTGATGCATTAGGTTACGAACTTTATACGCTTTCTCAAAATCTCCGGTATGCAGCAACATTTTAATGTCACTAATGGAAAGCTGGTGTATTGTTTTCGAACAAAATTAACCTAAAGACGGTTTCTGTTTCCAAATCCTTTATTTTCCGATCCCGTGGTGTGCAAGAAATTTCGTTTCGAAGACGCATTTTATCCACATTCAGCCTTTACATTCATATAAGCAATTCACTGAAACATATAATCAAGTGAGCCTCTCAATAGGCTGCAGGTTTTCTTAAGGCGGGGGTAACCATGAATAGGAGTGAAATTTGAAGTAACATTGAAAGGGAATTGTTAGGATTAAAATGAGTTGGAAACACTACCAGACAGTTGATCCCCCAAATGAGAGCCCCAGGTTGGTCAACAAATTTTTCACTTCAAATTTCAATTTTCCAAATCCATCAGATATTGAACATTTCATATTTTTCTCAATCCTTTGAAAACAAAAATCTCCTTCTCCACAAAACCGCCAAACAGTGGTTATGGTTATAAACATATAGATTTAGCGTTGGTAGAAACGTGACCGAGATATAGGCAGAGCGACGCCAAAACAGCCTCCACGTATACCCC
>JAHPZR010055175.1:0-26528 GCA_019787425.1 Platygyra sinensis | reverse complement strand
CCTTTAAGAGTTCGACTAGCTTCCAATCTAAACTTGCAAAATACGGATGTTGTCTGACTTCAACTGCCCTACAAGGAAAGAGAAAGCCTTCAGTAGTTCGTTATAATTACAACGATTTTCTGCTAAAAAAGGTTCTAAAAAACAAACAAACGGACAAACAACGCTGGGAACTTCAGCCTCAGAAACTTGGCAGGCGGGTAAACAGGCGAGTATTCCATGTGTACACAGCAAAGCAATTTCTTCAGAAATTAATAACAACAGCTTCCTTCAAAGAAAGATTGCGGGAAAGGAATAAGAGTATACGTAAAGGACTATTTCTTTTATTGTCAGTAGTATCGGTTCTACATGAAATTTTAGCCCGTGCAAAACAAAGCGCTGGAGAAAACGGAAACGCTTTTTTCTCCAAAGATTGAATGAGTCCGCCGTCGTGCCAGTCGTTGCCACGTGACACAAAGCAATATAACGACAGGCTGACAACAACACGTGCTTTCGTATCTATGGGTAAATTTTCTATTGGTTCATAACAGGGCTCAAAATAACGGCCGGTCACCGGACAATGTCCGGCCAAGATGACTATTTGTCCAAAACTTTGGTTTGGCGGTCATTTTGACCGGTCACGTACGCAGGTTCCAAATAATTAACTAGAAAAAGAAATGTTTGCTTTATTTCTGAAAAATATAAACAGTTAAATCATAAAAAATCTCAGCAGCTTGTAGTGGCAAAATAGGACGCGGATTTTTCAATTTTTTTCAAATACGGAGAAAAAATCTACGTCTGGACGGGGCCTTAGTGTTTTTTAAATACTGAAAGTGTTTACAACCAAAATCGCATCCAACGTAAGTCGTAAATTAATATAAAACTATGTGCAGAGTAACTACGGTTAAATGAGCATTCCTAATAAAATAACATAGGGAGTTTTGATTGTTGTTATCACTGGCAGGCCTGCATTTCAAGTTTCATGTTGAGTAGAATGCAGTCTGAGCCCATTGCCTGTGGAAATGCAAATCGCAAACATATTTAAGTGATACTTTTAGCGATTAAAACATTTATGCTCTTTAACAACACCTTTTTGTGCATATGAGGTGATATTTTGGCTTAATGGGGAAATAGTTCAAAATAAGTATTTTCAATATTTTGACCGGTCAAAAACGAGACATGACCGAGCTAAAATTGGTTTTGGCCGGTCAACACGACCGGCCACCGTTCAAAAATTATTTTGAGCACTGCATAACGATCGGAAACACTTCGGATACACTGACGAAATGGACCCACGTTCACTCGCCTCAATAGGCCTTTTGCATCAGTTGGTCACGTGACCGATAATTTCTAAACTTTTAGCTACAGCAAAATGAATTTCAGAGCTGGAAAGAGCATGTTTCAAATAACCAGGACACCAATTTTCAGACCAATGCCGTATAAGGTTGAGATTTAATGACCATTTGAATATTGCAAAAATTAGAAGGTTTTGTATGGAAGCGAGGAAGCTTTGCCCTCCAGAAACTTTCTCTGTTATTAATCACTACCAAAAGAAGCTGCCGGCATATAACCATTGGAGATAGAAAGAGGGGTAAAATATTAGGAAAAATGGAAATTCCTAGGCCCTTACACCGAAAGGCAAAGATTTTATGGCAGCTTGAAAACTTGCAAAATTACAAGGATTTGTATGGAAAACCACTGGAGCGTGACTGGAGGGCAAAGCGACTTCTTTTCACACAAATCCTTCTAATTTTCAACGTCCATAAAAATTCCCCCTTAAAAGATATAAACCTGAAAATTTGCATGTAAGCTTATTTGGAACTGTCCTTTCCATTTCTGATAACATTATGCATTACCAATGATTAGTCAGTGTATTCTTGAAAAGCACGTCACGTGACCAACTGTTGCAAAAGGCCTATTCGTACAATGTCAAAACAACACAAAAGCTAGGTTACCCTGTGCCTCTGCAACCGAGCCTGCTGGGGACGTCCCTATTGAGGAGACCCGCGAGAAGCGATTTCATGTCCTCAGAGAAGGTCTCCGGGTACTCTACGTCCTAGAAGAGTAATGAACAGGATAAGTAAACTTTTGATTTCACCATCTATAAAAAGCTAGATAATTTGCTATGCCCCTTCACGACTTATGTGCACACACTAGTATACTTCCTTCGCTTCTTACAAAGAGAAGGAAACTAAATCTTAAGGCTAAAGTTACGCTTAATAAAACGAGCATAAAGGAAATGCAAAGGGCATATATACGGGTTCTTCTTATCATACTTACGTAAGTTAGCGTTAATCTATCAATCTCGTGTTTGTCTTTGGTTTTGTGTTGTCGGAAAGGACTATGCCTGTAAAAAACGGCAAGAAACAAGTACTTAATAACTATATCAATTCAAAATTAACTAAGAAACATACTTCGAATGAATGCTCGAGGCAAGCCCATCCTCGCAGTGAAAGCTCGAATCCTCCTCTAAATTTCCCCATTCCTTTTTTTCAGCGACAAGGCACGTTTATAAGTACCCAGTGTACTGTGTAAAATAAAGGGGGTAAGTTTCTAAAGAAACTGTGGTACTGCGTCGGTAAGAGTATTACAGGATAATTTGGTTTCATCAATTGAGTTGAATTGATAATGTGAATTGGTCACCGTAAAGAGATTGACTATTCGCTCCGACGAAGGGCTAACGCTCGAAACGTCAGCTTTCGAATCTCTTTACGATGGCCAATTCACATTATCAGCTCAGTTGATAAAGCCAAATTATACTGTGTAGAATGTCCGACGTAACTGGCGATCGACAAATTTGTGGAACAATTATCTACAGCATGTGGCGAGGGACCGCGCGCAGTCTATGCTTTCAAGAACGACCAGAAAAAGACCCAGAGATCGAACCAAAATAAGGCACATTCGGGTCTCTTCTTTTCCTTCATGGGTTGTCTGTATTTAGAATTAATTTATTGATGTACCCACCCCACAAGCAATTTAAACAGCATACAGCCGAGAGAAAACCAGTCAGCACAGGAGTCATATGCCTCGCCTTTCTTCAGAACTTCTGGAGCCATGTAGCCATGGGTTCCACTAAACAAACACCACAAAACAGCTAAGAATTAGCTGACATTGCTCATCTGAATTATCTTATAATAAAAAACAATCGGTACATCGCTCGATGAAGTGTCCTACTTTTCATAAAAAATAAAAGTGCAAATTCAAATCTTGAATTTATTACAAGAACGTGAAATTAACACATGGACCCAGAACGCTAAAAGACGCACCCATTTGTACTCTTTCTGTAATTCATCTGTTGCAAATTTTTATTTACCTTGTCAAAGTTTTTGTTTTCCTTTTTGTTCTGGCATCCTCCTTCGATAAATATCCTTTCTTACTTCCCCTGGTTTACAAACCCTCTTCCCACCCATAACCCCTCCCATCACCTCACCCCTCACCCCCACCCATTTACAACTCACACAATTGTCACTTCAACCCTAGGCCCCCGGGCCCTAGGCCTGCATACAGAACTCCACCTCTGACTAAAGATACCAAAAGAGCTAAGCCTATAAAAATTATCGTTATGATACAGCACTTACACGCTGGCATGAGGCTTCTTCTTTGAGAAGTCACAAGCAAGTCCAAGATCTGATATTCTAACGTGACCATGTTCATCAAGCAGGATATTGGCGGGCTGTGGAAAAAAAAATGCATATTTTTACCTTATTTGTTTTTCATGCTGAGACTGGCAGTCGCGTTATGACATTTTCCCGCCAATTCTGAACCAACAATACCAAATAAGGTCAGTTCATGAAGTCACGTGAGACCTCGTTTTCCCGCCAAGTATTTACCACATTACAGCGAGAAGCAAAGATTGAGAGCACTTTCATGAAACACTCCACACAAGCGGGAATATACTTGAAGGAAATTGCATTCAAGTGCTAAAATTGGCAGCAAATATAGAGGGATAAGAATCAAGGCGCCACTTCTGGTAAGTTACGTTTCATAATTTATTTTTACCATAGTTAGTAACTATGTTTTTACGAGATTACCACTTTTATTCGCGGACCGAGGGTCACATACTGTACGGTTTGTGTTGAAAAGAAGCAATGGGGCCGCTTGCAATTTGACTGAGCAAAAGTCCAAAAAATTCGAACAATCGCATTCCAAGGGTCCCAGAAAGTAACAAACGACAATTAAGACGAGGTAACAACCATTACTTAGCGACTTCTCCCAACATCTCATTCAAAATTTATCAACAAACTTTTGAAATTCAGAAAATACGCCATTTGCATTCGACATTCGCCCGTACGTGTTAGAACATGTTTGCGTCCGGGGGGGAACTCCCATATGAAGAGATCACTGATGCTCGTCGTCTCTCTTAGGGCTATAAATCGGGGATTTTGGTCTCACTTAAGGTGTTCACGACAAAACGCCACAATTCCTAGCTGTCAAAGTATCATTTAGGATTTTCCACAAAAATAATAAGCACTTGAGACACTGTTGCTTATGATGACTTTGCTTTGTCTCGAGTTCAGCAAAACGCTTGAAAAACTTCTTCGTAAATAACTTTGTCAATATCAGCTTTTTTAAAGTTAGAGTGCCTTATGCCTAACCTTGAGATCTCTATAGCAAATTCTTCTATCGTGCATGTGTTCCAGTCCCAAAATTATTTCCGATGCATAGAACCGTACCTGGAAATACAAATTGGAACAGAAGAAATAGTTTTATGAGCTAAAAAGTCTCGCATCTCAAAACATGCAGTATGGGCTAGAAAAAAACATATAAATCCAATTTCAAAAACAAAACTTCCTTTTCAAGCTTGGAATTTCAATTAAGCTTATATTTTTGAACAAAGACTCCACACTACTTACATCATCTTCACTGAAGACACCATGTTGTGACAAATGATAATGTAAATCACCACCTGAAAATTTAGTTCATATTTCATTGTTGGTAAAATATAAACATTCTCTCTGTTAAAAAGTTTCATATGCAGTGATATACCGATATTTTGAGAAAGGTTGTCTTACAAAAGAGTAATGGGTTATGTGATAATACCAAAAGGTATTATGGGTAGCAATAGATGGAAATTCCATGTGTTAGCTAGAACAGAAGGAAAAGTTGTGTACAAAAGTCATAAACAACAGATCCAGGACAGACCCACATGATGCTTAAATGCACCAAGCTTTAAAACGCTAACAGAAAGACGGCCTACTCTCGACGTTCAGTTAAATACCTCTAACAACATACATGCATGAATACATACAAAATTGTAGCATGCATTTGTTAAGCTTTCAAATGCAGTAATGACAATACAATGAAGAGCTTTTCCTACTTGATTTGGTTAAGCTTTGGAACACCACAAATTAACCCTCTACAAAGATTGTACATGTAAATTCCCTCAATAAATAAATATTGAGCTCTACTAATAAACAAGTTTCTTAACCCATCAACCCTCTGAGCTTTCTGCCAGAAATACAATTTTTAGACATTTTGGGCATTTTCAGGCTGGGTATGGACCAATTACCTCCAGTCTACTCAAAAAGGCACTTGAAACATAACAGCATGCCACTCTTTCCACTAGCATTGCATTTTACAACACGTTTGCACAGACATACATGTACACAGAAATCAAAATTTTGATCTCAAAGTTTTTGGCGAGAAAAATGGAATTTCTGGCGATTGAGTGCCAACGAATAAGCCGGAAATTAAATATTTCTGAGGCATGAGAGCAACAGGGTAAGGGCCTGGGTCTATACGTGTTTTTTTTTTCATTATTGTACGCTGGTGCTCGGCCGAAACATGCAAAATAAACCTAATGGTTCAATGTATGGGTTGTCTGTTGTGTAGTGTAGCTGAAATTGACCGACGTCTTTAGGCTTTTCGTTTTTATTTTAATTTGTTTGGCCTTTTTTCCTCCTTTTCTTATATTTTTGTTGTAGTGATTGACCTTCTACTGGGCTTGCTTCCATGGGAAATTTAGTCACAGGAAATTTTGCTCTTAGTTTTTCACTCAAATTTCTGAGCATTTTCGTGCATATTTCAGGCTCCATCAAACTGATCTGGGTATCAATGGAAAGATTTTTTCCTCCTGCAGAACTTGAGTATACACGTAGATGGTGCCACTTTCAGTCGAAGGTGATAACACCAGAAGTGCAACAAAGGCTAAGGCTCATCATAATCGATTACGGCTGGCACAGGAGTCAATGAGTAAGGATACAAAGTAACAAGTTTTAAAACTTAATTCAACAGAGTATGTACAAATGCTCTACTTTTAATTGACAAAGTCATGTACATGAACAACAGCTGTCTAAGTGCTAATAACCTACCATTCATTAAGTCCAACACAAAACAAAGTTTGTCTGGAGTTTGAAAGGCATAAGTCATACACACAATGAAAGGATTATTCACCTGTAAAAAGTACAAAAAGAAAAAAATGTGTAATTAGTCACACATGCAACATTTCACATGTATGTTTTACAGGCTTGAGAGAGTTAACCTTTCAGACATAGAATAATGTAAACACCAGCAGATAAGCCACACCCTGACTTTGGTACAAGTAGCTCAAATTTCCGAAAAAGTTTTTTTTTTGGAAAGAAATCAAACACTGGTAATTCAGAAGTGTCAAAATTTAATAATTCTCAAATTCATGTACATTTCTTGATGTATTGAAAACTCACTGACACTGAAAACAGTAGTACTTGGCTAATCACCTCCGAGCTAGCTAATCACCGTGTGTGAAAAGTACTATTCACTTGTGTGGTACATACTAAAACACAATATACAGACAAAAACGTTTTGTAAGCAGATCAACATAATATTATTACTTAAATTTTCAGGGTACATCCAGTGTGGTACATTATCTGTCCTTACCATGGACAGCATAATCCTCTCATTTAAGGCCAATGTTTCTCCCTGTTTTAGCTTGATCCTTTTCTTGTCCAGGCATTTCATGGCATACCTACATTATGACAGAACAAACTTAATTGATGACTTGCTTCAGATCATGGTTGAAACGTTATTATCTGGAATCACAAAACCCTTTAACTATAGAGTAGACAATTGACAGCCCGTACTGAAAATGCAATTAATTATGAGGGAAGAACAATTAAGACCCACAGAGAAAAATTGGATAATCGTAAAGCCAGAAATTATGCCACAAAAAATCAAGGCTCAACTATGCAGTACTACCATTCCTTTCTTCATGCAAACAGCATGTTCATTATGATTTTTTCTGCCCCAAATTAGGGTTACATCCATCCAAAATGTTATCTCATATTAACTACATTTTATATTATGCACAGAGCATTTATTACAGCGCTGATTATATTACCGTGAACACCTAAAATATGTCTGGAATGTTTATTGTGTTGTAACCAATCACATGCGAGATCTTCACACCACAGAAACCACAGGCAACGAGCCGTTTCCTTAATCGGCCACGATTAAGATACAAACTGTCTTATTAGGAATTTAAAACACCGCTGTTCCCAAAATCAGTGCTGAGGACCGCATCCAGGTCATCGTTCGAGTTTAGAAAGAAAAAATTTAGAAGCCAACGCGACACGACGGCGACCAGCTTTCCATGTAACGACATCACATGAAGATAATAAAAAATCAACAATCGTGATTAGCATAATCCTTGCCAATATTTTTTGTAAAACAAGGGTTGATTTGTGTGGGCTAACAATTGAACCCTCGAACTACTGTGCCGGCAGAAGTTCCTCGATCGCAAGATCGCAAACTGGAAAGACCGCCGAACAAATTTGCGATCAGGCGTGACTAATTATTCCGATTTCGATCGTTACAAAAAGTTTGAAAATTCTCACGCCAAACCATCGCGTGCGTCCGCCGGCACATCGGCTTTGTAATTTATTTCAAAATCGCTCAAACCTGTATTTTTTGCTATTGTAGCACATACTGCAAACAAATGGGAAGGAAAAGTAATTGTTTACTTGCTTGTGAAAAGACTGAATGTTAAAACAAAACGAAAATAATTTGTTCCGTGGCCGTTAGGAAACCATTCGTCGCCTTGTGGTTTCTGTGGTGTGAAGATCTCACATGTGATTGGTTACAACACAATAAACATTCCAGACATATTTTAAGTGTTCACGGTAATATAATCAGCGCTGTAACAAAAAATGCATTCTTACATTTTTCCTGTGTCAGCTTTTCTGCAACCATAAACCTCTCCAAACCCACCACGGCCAATAATTCTATGTACACTAAAGTCATTCATGGTTAGCTGCAGAGAAAACAAATATAAACACTGAAAACTGTAATTCCCCAAGTTTTTTTTAATTGTTTTCAATGACCCAAAATATCACTGGCATTTTGAAACTTTGCTGTGTTTTTTTAATAGATTGTAGATGTACAATGTTACAGAAACAAACACTTACCGTGCATTTTTACCTTTCGACATGCCCATCCGAAAAAATTGGTATTTGCCCTGAGCGGGACTCTAGTCGGGAATGCTAAGCCACTACACCATCAAGGCTACCATGCTGGCAACGCAGGTAAGTCACCTCCGTTGCCAGTGTGGTAGCCTTGATGGTGTAGTGGCTTAGCATGCCCGAGTAGTAATCAGGGAGACGTGGGTTTGAGTCCCGCTCAGGGCAAATACCAATTTTTTTTGGATGGGTGTGTCAAAAGGTAAAAATGTACGGTAAGTGTTTGTTTCTGTAACATTGTCTGTACCTTTCATTTGCCTCGAAACTTCTAACTTTTGTGTGTTCTAAGCCCTGTTTGGGGTTATACAGGCAAGGATACACTCCCAGGTGAAGAAAAGTTGGGCCCTAGGGATCCCCACGCTGCTAAGCCACCTCGTTAATCTGCTGCGTTGCCAGTGTGGTAGCCTTGATGGTGTAGTGGCTTAGCATGCCCGACTAGTTATCAGGGAGATGTGGGTTCGAGTCCCACTCAGGGCAAATACCAATTTTTTCTGATGCGTGTGTCGAAAGGTAAAAATGCATGGTAAGTGTTTGTTTCTGTAACATTGTCTATACCTTTCATTTGCCTTGAAATTTCTAACTTTTGTGTGTAGATGTACAGCTGTACATAAAAGCTTAAGTGCTGAAAAATCTTGAGAAGCTGTTATGTTAACTACATGTACATGTATGTTATAGTTTCTCTCTACATTGCAGTAATCACAGACTTTTGTATCAAAATCTCAATTCCCAATTTCTTGTGACTTACTTTATTTACCTGACACTACAAGATTAGATACAGTTCTGCACACACACAGCAGTAGTGTACATAGAATTATTGGCCGTGGTGGGTTTGGAGAGGTTTATGGTTGCAGAAAAGCTGACACAGGAAAAATGTAAGAATGCATTTTTGTTACAGCGCTGATTATATTACCGTGAACACTTAAAATATGTCTGGAATGTTTATTGTGTTGTAACCAATCACATGTGAGATCTTCACACCACAGAAACCACAAGGCGACGAATGGTTTCCTAACGGCCACGGAACAAATTATTTTCGTTTTGTTTTAACATTCAGTCTTTTCACAAGCAAGTAAACAATTACTTTTCCTTCCCATTTGTTTGCAGTATGTGCTACAATAGCAAAAAATACAGGTTTGAGCGATTTTGAAATAAATTACAAAGCCGATGTGCCGGCGGACGCACGCGATGGTTTGGCGTGAGAATTTTCAAACTTTTTGTAACGATCGAAATCGGAATAATTAGTCACGCCTGATCGCAAATTTGTTCGGCGGTCTTTCCAGTTTGCGATCTTGCGATCGAGGAACTTCTGCCGGCACAGTAGTTCGAGGGTTCAATTGTTAGCCCACACAAATCAACCCTTGTTTTACAAAAAATATTGGCAAGGATTATGCTAATCACGATTGTTGATTTTTTATTATCTTCATGTGATGTCGTTACATGGAAAGCTGGTCGCCGTCGTGTCGCGTTGGCTTCTAAATTTTTTCTTTCTAAACTCGAACGATGACCTGGATGCGGTCCTCAGCACTGATTTTGGGAACAGCGGTGTTTTAAATTCCTAATAAGACAGTTTGTATCTTAATCGTGGCCGATTAAGGAAACGGCTCGTTGCCTGTGGTTTCTGTGGTGTGAAGATCTCGCATGTGATTGGTTACAACACAATAAACATTCCAGACATATTTTAGGTGTTCACGGTAATATAATCAGCGCTGTAATAAATGCTCTGTGCATAATATAAAATGTAGTTAATATGAGATAACATTTTGGATGGATGTAACCCTAATTTGGGGCAGAAAAAATCATAATGAACATGCTGTTTGCATGAAGAAAGGAATGGTAGTACTGCATAGTTGAGCCTTGATTTTTTGTGGCATAATTTCTGGCTTTACGATTATCCAATTTTTCTCTGTGGGTCTTAATTGTTCTTCCCTCATAATTAATTGCATTTTCAGTACGGGCTGTCAATTGTCTACTCTATAGTTAAAGGGTTTTGTGATTCCAGATAATAACGTTTCAACCATGATCTGAAGCAAGTCATCAATTAAGTTTGTTCTGTCATAATGTAGGTATGCCATGAAATGCCTGGACAAGAAAAGGATCAAGCTAAAACAGGGAGAAACATTGGCCTTAAATGAGAGGATTATGCTGTCCATGGTAAGGACAGATAATGTACCACACTGGATGTACCCTGAAAATTTAAGTAATAATATTATGTTGATCTGCTTACAAAACGTTTTTGTCTGTATATTGTGTTTTAGTATGTACCACACAAGTGAATAGTACTTTTCACACACGGTGATTAGCTAGCTCGGAGGTGATTAGCCAAGTACTACTGTTTTCAGTGTCAGTGAGTTTTCAATACATCAAGAAATGTACATGAATTTGAGAATTATTAAATTTTGACACTTCTGAATTACCAGTGTTTGATTTCTTTCCAAAAAAAAAACTTTTTCGGAAATTTGAGCTACTTGTACCAAAGTCAGGGTGTGGCTTATCTGCTGGTGTTTACATTATTCTATGTCTGAAAGGTTAACTCTCTCAAGCCTGTAAAACATACATGTGAAATGTTGCATGTGTGACTAATTACACATTTTTTTCTTTTTGTACTTTTTACAGGTGAATAATCCTTTCATTGTGTGTATGACTTATGCCTTTCAAACTCCAGACAAACTTTGTTTTGTGTTGGACTTAATGAATGGTAGGTTATTAGCACTTAGACAGCTGTTGTTCATGTACATGACTTTGTCAATTAAAAGTAGAGCATTTGTACATACTCTGTTGAATTAAGTTTTAAAACTTGTTACTTTGTATCCTTACTCATTGACTCCTGTGCCAGCCGTAATCGATTATGATGAGCCTTAGCCTTTGTTGCACTTCTGGTGTTATCACCTTCGACTGAAAGTGGCACCATCTACGTGTATACTCAAGTTCTGCAGGAGGAAAAAATCTTTCCATTGATACCCAGATCAGTTTGATGGAGCCTGAAATATGCACGAAAATGCTCAGAAATTTGAGTGAAAAACTAAGAGCAAAATTTCCTGTGACTAAATTTCCCATGGAAGCAAGCCCAGTAGAAGGTCAATCACTACAACAAAAATATAAGAAAAGGAGGAAAAAAGGCCAAACAAATTAAAATAAAAACGAAAAGCCTAAAGACGTCGGTCAATTTCAGCTACACTACACAACAGACAACCCATACATTGAACCATTAGGTTTATTTTGCATGTTTCGGCCGAGCACCAGCGTACAATAATGAAAAAAAAAACACGTATAGACCCAGGCCCTTACCCTGTTGCTCTCATGCCTCAGAAATATTTAATTTCCGGCTTATTCGTTGGCACTCAATCGCCAGAAATTCCATTTTTCTCGCCAAAAACTTTGAGATCAAAATTTTGATTTCTGTGTACATGTATGTCTGTGCAAACGTGTTGTAAAATGCAATGCTAGTGGAAAGAGTGGCATGCTGTTATGTTTCAAGTGCCTTTTTGAGTAGACTGGAGGTAATTGGTCCATACCCAGCCTGAAAATGCCCAAAATGTCTAAAAATTGTATTTCTGGCAGAAAGCTCAGAGGGTTGATGGGTTAAGAAACTTGTTTATTAGTAGAGCTCAATATTTATTTATTGAGGGAATTTACATGTACAATCTTTGTAGAGGGTTAATTTGTGGTGTTCCAAAGCTTAACCAAATCAAGTAGGAAAAGCTCTTCATTGTATTGTCATTACTGCATTTGAAAGCTTAACAAATGCATGCTACAATTTTGTATGTATTCATGCATGTATGTTGTTAGAGGTATTTAACTGAACGTCGAGAGTAGGCCGTCTTTCTGTTAGCGTTTTAAAGCTTGGTGCATTTAAGCATCATGTGGGTCTGTCCTGGATCTGTTGTTTATGACTTTTGTACACAACTTTTCCTTCTGTTCTAGCTAACACATGGAATTTCCATCTATTGCTACCCATAATACCTTTTGGTATTATCACATAACCCATTACTCTTTTGTAAGACAACCTTTCTCAAAATATCGGTATATCACTGCATATGAAACTTTTTAACAGAGAGAATGTTTATATTTTACCAACAATGAAATATGAACTAAATTTTCAGGTGGTGATTTACATTATCATTTGTCACAACATGGTGTCTTCAGTGAAGATGATGTAAGTAGTGTGGAGTCTTTGTTCAAAAATATAAGCTTAATTGAAATTCCAAGCTTGAAAAGGAAGTTTTGTTTTTGAAATTGGATTTATATGTTTTTTTCTAGCCCATACTGCATGTTTTGAGATGCGAGACTTTTTAGCTCATAAAACTATTTCTTCTGTTCCAATTTGTATTTCCAGGTACGGTTCTATGCATCGGAAATAATTTTGGGACTGGAACACATGCACGATAGAAGAATTTGCTATAGAGATCTCAAGGTTAGGCATAAGGCACTCTAACTTTAAAAAAGCTGATATTGACAAAGTTATTTACGAAGAAGTTTTTCAAGCGTTTTGCTGAACTCGAGACAAAGCAAAGTCATCATAAGCAACAGTGTCTCAAGTGCTTATTATTTTTGTGGAAAATCCTAAATGATACTTTGACAGCTAGGAATTGTGGCGTTTTGTCGTGAACACCTTAAGTGAGACCAAAATCCCCGATTTATAGCCCTAAGAGAGACGACGAGCATCAGTGATCTCTTCATATGGGAGTTCCCCCCCGGACGCAAACATGTTCTAACACGTACGGGCGAATGTCGAATGCAAATGGCGTATTTTCTGAATTTCAAAAGTTTGTTGATAAATTTTGAATGAGATGTTGGGAGAAGTCGCTAAGTAATGGTTGTTACCTCGTCTTAATTGTCGTTTGTTACTTTCTGGGACCCTTGGAATGCGATTGTTCGAATTTTTTGGACTTTTGCTCAGTCAAATTGCAAGCGGCCCCATTGCTTCTTTTCAACACAAACCGTACAGTATGTGACCCTCGGTCCGCGAATAAAAGTGGTAATCTCGTAAAAACATAGTTACTAACTATGGTAAAAATAAATTATGAAAGGTAACTTACCAGAAGTGGCGCCTTGATTCTTATCCCTCTATATTTGCTGCCAATTTTAGCACTTGAATGCAATTTCCTTCAAGTATATTCCCGCTTGTGTGGAGTGTTTCATGAAAGTGCTCTCAATCTTTGCTTCTCGCTGTAATGTGGTAAATACTTGGCGGGAAAACGAGGTCTCACGTGACTTCATGAACTGACCTTATTTGGTATTGTTGGTTCAGAATTGGCGGGAAAATGTCATAACGCGACTGCCAGTCTCAGCATGAAAAACAAATAAGGTAAAAATATGCATTTTTTTTTCCACAGCCCGCCAATATCCTGCTTGATGAACATGGTCACGTTAGAATATCAGATCTTGGACTTGCTTGTGACTTCTCAAAGAAGAAGCCTCATGCCAGCGTGTAAGTGCTGTATCATAACGATAATTTTTATAGGCTTAGCTCTTTTGGTATCTTTAGTCAGAGGTGGAGTTCTGTATGCAGGCCTAGGGCCCGGGGGCCTAGGGTTGAAGTGACAATTGTGTGAGTTGTAAATGGGTGGGGGTGAGGGATGAGGTGATGGGAGGGGTTATGGGTGGGAAGAGGGTTTGTAAACCAGGGGAAGTAAGAAAGGATATTTATCGAAGGAGGATGCCAGAACAAAAAGGAAAACAAAAACTTTGACAAGGTAAATAAAAATTTGCAACAGATGAATTACAGAAAGAGTACAAATGGGTGCGTCTTTTAGCGTTCTGGGTCCATGTGTTAATTTCACGTTCTTGTAATAAATTCAAGATTTGAATTTGCACTTTTATTTTTTATGAAAAGTAGGACACTTCATCGAGCGATGTACCGATTGTTTTTTATTATAAGATAATTCAGATGAGCAATGTCAGCTAATTCTTAGCTGTTTTGTGGTGTTTGTTTAGTGGAACCCATGGCTACATGGCTCCAGAAGTTCTGAAGAAAGGCGAGGCATATGACTCCTGTGCTGACTGGTTTTCTCTCGGCTGTATGCTGTTTAAATTGCTTGTGGGGTGGGTACATCAATAAATTAATTCTAAATACAGACAACCCATGAAGGAAAAGAAGAGACCCGAATGTGCCTTATTTTGGTTCGATCTCTGGGTCTTTTTCTGGTCGTTCTTGAAAGCATAGACTGCGCGCGGTCCCTCGCCACATGCTGTAGATAATTGTTCCACAAATTTGTCGATCGCCAGTTACGTCGGACATTCTACACAGTATAATTTGGCTTTATCAACTGAGCTGATAATGTGAATTGGCCATCGTAAAGAGATTCGAAAGCTGACGTTTCGAGCGTTAGCCCTTCGTCGGAGCGAATAGTCAATCTCTTTACGGTGACCAATTCACATTATCAATCACTCAGTTGATGAAACCAAATTATCCTGTAATACTCTTACCGACGCAGTACCACAGTTTCTTTAGAAACTTACCCCCTTTATTTTACACAGTACACTGGGTACTTATAAACGTGCCTTGTCGCTGAAAAAAAGGAATGGGGAAATTTAGAGGAGGATTCGAGCTTTCACTGCGAGGATGGGCTTGCCTCGAGCATTCATTCGAAGTATGTTTCTTAGTTAATTTTGAATTGCAATAGTTATTAAGTACTTGTTTCTTGCCGTTTTTTACAGGCATAGTCCTTTCCGACAACACAAAACCAAAGACAAACACGAGATTGATAGATTAACGCTAACTTACGTAAGTATGATAAGAAGAACCCGTATATATGCCTTTGCATTTCCTTTATGCTCGTTTTATTAAGCGTAACTTTAGCCTTAAGATTTAGTTTCCTTCTCTTTGTAAGAAGCGAAGGAAGTATACTAGTGTGTGCACATAAGTCGTGAAGGGGCATAGCAAATTATCTAGCTTTTTATAGATGGTGAAATCAAAAGTTTACTTATCCTGTTCATTACTCTTCTAGGACGTAGAGTACCCGGAGACCTTCTCTGAGGACATGAAATCGCTTCTCGCGGGTCTCCTCAATAGGGACGTCCCCAGCAGGCTCGGTTGCAGAGGCACAGGGTAACCTAGCTTTTGTGTTGTTTTGACATTGTACGAATAGGCCTTTTGCAACAGTTGGTCACGTGACGTGCTTTTCAAGAATACACTGACTAATCATTGGTAATGCATAATGTTATCAGAAATGGAAAGGACAGTTCCAAATAAGCTTACATGCAAATTTTCAGGTTTATATCTTTTAAGGGGGAATTTTTATGGACGTTGAAAATTAGAAGGATTTGTGTGAAAAGAAGTCGCTTTGCCCTCCAGTCACGCTCCAGTGGTTTTCCATACAAATCCTTGTAATTTTGCAAGTTTTCAAGCTGCCATAAAATCTTTGCCTTTCGGTGTAAGGGCCTAGGAATTTCCATTTTTCCTAATATTTTACCCCTCTTTCTATCTCCAATGGTTATATGCCGGCAGCTTCTTTTGGTAGTGATTAATAACAGAAAAAGTTTCTGGAGGGCAAAGCTTCCTCGCTTCCATACAAAACCTTCTAATTTTTGCAATATTCAAATGGTCATTAAATCTCAACCTTATACGGCATTGGTCTGAAAATTGGTGTCCTGGTTATTTGAAACATGCTCTTTCCAGCTCTGAAATTCATTTTGCTGTAGCTAAAAGTTTAGAAAGTATCGGTCACGTGACCAACTGTTGCAAAAGGCCTATTGAGGCGAGTGAACGTGGGTCCATTTCGTCAGTGTATCCGAAGTGTTTCCGATCGTTATGCAGTGCTCAAAATAATTTTTGAACGGTGGCCGGTCGTGTTGACCGGCCAAACCAATTTTAGCTCGGTCATGTCTCGTTTTTGACCGGTCAAAATATTGAAAATACTTATTTTGAACTATTTCCCCATTAAGCCAAAAATATCACCTCATATGCACAAAAAGGTGTTGTTAAAGAGCATAAATGTTTTAATCGCTAAAAGTATCACTTAAATATGTTTGCGATTTGCATTTCCACAGGCAATGGGCTCAGACTGCATTCTACTCAACATGAAACTTGAAATGCAGGCCTGCCAGTGATAACAACAATCAAAACTCCCTATGTTATTTTATTAGGAATGCTCATTTAACCGTAGTTACTCTGCACATAGTTTTATATTAATTTACGACTTACGTTGGATGCGATTTTGGTTGCAAACACTTTCAGTATTTAAAAAACACTAAGGCCCCATCCAGACGTAGATTTTTTCTCCGTATTTGAAAAAAATTGAAAAATCCGCGTCCTATTTTGCCACTACAAGCTGCTGAGATATCTTATGATTTAACTGTTTATATTTTTCAGAAATAAAGCAAACATTTCTTTTTCTAGTTAATTATTTGGAACCTGCGTACGTGACCGGTCAAAATGACCGCCAAACCAAAGTTTTGTCCGGACAAATAGTCATCTTGGCCGGACATTGTCCGGTGACCGGCCGTTATTTTGAGCCCTGTTATGAACCAATAGAAAATTTACCCATAGATACGAAAGCACGTGATGTTGTCAGCCTGTCGTTATATTGCTTTGTGTCACGTGGCAACGACTGGCACGACGGCGGACTCATTCAATCTTTGGAGAAAAAAGCGTTTCCGTTTTCTCCAGCGCTTTGTTTTGCACGGGCTAAAATTTCATGTAGCACCGATACTACTGACAATAAAAGAAATAGTCCTTTACGTATACTCTTATTCCTTTCCCGCAATCTTTCTTTGAAGGGAAGCTGTTGTTATTAATTTCTGAAGAAATTGCTTTGCTGTGTACAAATGGAATACTCGCCTGTTTACCCGCCTGCCAAGTTTCTGAGGCTGAAGTTCCCAGCGTTGTTTGTCCGTTTGTTTGTTTTTTAGAACCTTTTTTAGCAGAAAAATCGTTGTAATTATAACGAACTACTGAAGGCTTTCTCTTTTCCTTGTAGGGCAGTTGAAGTCAGACAACATCCGTATTTTGCAAGTTTAGATTGGAAGCTAGTCGAACTCTTAAAGGTTAGTTGCCGTGTTGCTTGAAAAAGCCACTCTCCCCCCCCCCCCCCCCCCCGGCCCTTGATAGAATCCCTTCTCTACTGTTTGTTGTTTTGCTAATGCTATTACTATCACCGGACAAGTAGAGTATTGAACAGTAGTCTAGCTATGGCAGCGATATATCCTGGTCCACCGGACAGTTGAATCGCTATTTATTGAGTGTACGGTTACAAAGCCATCTACGTCATATAAAGTGAAGCCTTGGAGCCGACTGGCTCTTGGCTGCCGGAGCTTATCACAGTTTCTGTAGCATGAATCGGATAAGAGTATTTCTACTTCCCTTGGACGGAATGCTAGTCCATCGCAGGTCACTCCGCCGCAATTTGTTAGGTTTTCCCAACAATTCACCGGTACTCATTTATACTCTTGGGTGGAAAGAGACACTGAGAGAACTGAAGTGTCTTGAACAAGAACACAACACAGTGTCCCCGGTCAGGGCTCGAACCTAGACCGCTTGCTTCGGGACGAGCGCACTAACCAAGCTATTTATCTGGTAAATTGCGTTAGCCATGTTTTGTACAGTCAGGGCACTCACAAATAAGACATTGGCCTATAAAAGTTTTCTCAAAGTCCTTCGTGCACCTCTACCTCAGACATTTTTTTGCTTTCCGAGCTCGGCTCTCGCAGCTCGACTTGTGAGCAAGTCTAACGAACCATAGTAATCCTGGGCTCACATCTCTCTAGCAAAGACATTATTGGGCAGGTAGACTTGGTTTTTGTGAAACCAACGTAAACCAAATAGGGGTCCAGCGAGAACTTATGTGGCCTTTGAAACTTATTAGCTATTGGGCAGTTCTTTCATGGGTACTGTTGCATTTCCCATATTTAACTGTGTGAATATGGAAGAGTTTTAACTAAACAGTCGGTGTTCCTTCTTTTTTGTTATTCAGTATCCGCCCCCACTTGTCCCTCCCAGAGGCGAGGTGAATGCCGCTGACGGCGTTTGATATCGGCTCATTCGATGAGGATGATGTCAAAGGAATCAAGGTGAGACTCGGGAAGAGTGACAAGTTAACCTACGATTGTTTGTTTTGGCTTCAGGCATTGATGAAGTGTAAATTTAAGCCAAGGTTGTTTTCGTATCATGTTTTTTGCGAACTCTTACGGATCATTTCCACTGTCACGTAACGAAAAGATAAATAGAAAACTCAGTATTCAGTGGATGAAGTCAAGAAATTGTGATGTTATAGGAGATAAGTAAAGACGACACTTCTCCATGTTTTTGGTCTCTGCGTTTTCCCAAACTTCATATATTCGTCGAAATGCTTTGCGCAAATTTACAGAATCCAGTATGTAGCAGCCATGTTGGTGGAGCTGTGAACGGCTGGAAAAAAGTGTAAACTTCTGGAACTCAGTTTAGCTATCAAAGCGACTGACTACCTCAACTAAACCAACAAACATTTACACAAGCTTTTTTCGTAACACTTTAACTCTAAAAAGGCTAAAAATCACTAGATAAGTGTATTTTTCCACAAACGCGATCGGAGCGGTGTATCACACGCCACCATAACTCTGAACTTGAAACAGCGCTAGTCAGTTTCCAAACCAAACACGCTATTGAGCTGTCAAGTTGTAATCAAGTATAAATTAAGATCCCTATAAGCCTGATGGGGATAAAAACGTTCGTGGATCTTTAGTTTTGGATTTTGGAATTTGACAACGTCACGCGGTGAAAACCATTTATTGTTGCTCTTTAGATGACGGAAACTGATCAGGAGATTTATAAAGACTTCAACTTGACGGTGTCAGAAAGATGGCACACAAGAAATCGCTGGTAAGGGAACTCGAGTGTGTAGTTAAATCTTAATACAACCTAGCTTTCGCTAGATGTAACGACGAAATCTAGCTGCTCCAGCGATTTCCGAAGCCAGTGAACCTCCGAGAAGTCAGAGGTTCGTGTACAAGCGGATGATAAAGAGATTTTAACTATTAGCCTGTGAACAGGGCCTGGCTATAAGAGCACTCTCTTCTATCCTCTTTCTCACCGCTTTCTCTCCTTCCCATACCTCGGCTGGAGAGCATTTTCACAGGCTATTAACTCATGATAGAATACAGTTTCATATAAACCATGACTATAAAGATTCAGCTGTAAATGTTTTTCTGTTCGTGTATTTGGACAGACTGAGGATGTGGGAGGGAGGAGACTCGAAATTTGTAGGATACATTGAAAAAGCACAAGCAAAGACCTTTGAGAGATGGGATATGCAAAAATTTTCTTTTGTTTTCATGACCCTTTTGGTTGAAAAGCTTTTCTCGTAGACGGGTTTCCTTTCACATTCTGATCGTTGTGTTTTTCTTGCAGAAACCGTGTTCAAGGTTGTCAATGAAGAACATGATAAGTTAGAAGCCAAAAAGAAAGCGAAACATCAGAATTCCGTCACAGGTCGGTGATTGGTCTTTGTTAGCACTTATAGTGATCCACCAGGTTCACATTGGCTATTGTTTTACATGCAAAAATATTTCTCGGGGCGGACGCTAGATATCAAATGAAGATGTTATTCTCCTTGGGAAAACTACTATCAATAATAGCTGTTATGTTTTCTCCCTTGGAATTCCCTTTGTCGCATTGCGAACATGTCCCGCTGAACCGTTGTGCAAGATGACTCCTTCACTTAAGAGACCGTTTGTGCCTATTCCATCGCAACTCCTAAAGAAAAGTTAAAATTTACTGCTTAGACTCAATTTTCCTCACTCTCTCGTCAACGGTCTTCGTTGGACAATCGAGTATTTGATGTTGCTGTTAACTCGCGTTGTTTTTTTTTTTGGCAATATCGTAATCGTCACGTCTTGTCCGTTACCTTAGTACCTGAGGATGGAGACCGTCTGTTAGAAGGTTATCTCTACAAGTTGGGCGGCACTTTGATGAGTAACTGGCCGAGAAAATACTTCCATCTCTTTCCCAATCGATTGGAGTGGCGAGGAGAGCAGGCTGGGGTGAGTTGTGGAAGCTGTCGACAGCTTTGGTTAAAGTATCAAAGGTAGCCACAGTAGGAACTTGGAACTCTGATAGCTTCTCCTGTGCGGTGTACTGTTCCATCCAAAGTCTTTGTCAAGTCTTTTTATGACGCATGGTTCTACCGTTTGTTCTATTCCCCGCGCGCCATTTTGGTAATGGACTGGAACTATTGTAGCCTGCAACTGAGGCTTTTCAATGCAAATGATATTTAACAAATTGACGTAAGTTTTTTATGCGTCTGTCCTGTTATTGATCATGAATTTCGTCATCACATTGTCAAAGTAGCTGTGGATCCACGAGGCGATAGCCGAGTGGATCCGCAGACTACTTTGACAATGTGATGACGAAATTCATTATCAATAACAGGACAGACGCATTAAAAACTGACATCAATTTGTTTTTTACGATAACAAATTGTCGAATTGCCGGCTCTCGCTCGCTGACGCGTCACACGAATTTTAAATTTATGTGTATGTCTGCATATGGACAATAAAAATTAGCCAATGAGCGCGCGTGAATTTCTGCAGTTATCGTAAAATAATCTCTTTTTATGAGCCTCGATCAGTCAACCAAACAATCAGTCAGTGAGTCAGTCAGTGAGTCAGTCAGAGAGACAGACAGACAGGCAGTCAATCAATCAGTCAATTAAACTTTATATAAAGAGCGTGACACCTTTTAGTTATGCAACTAATGAAATCTGTGTCCCTCTAAAAATAGCTAAGTATGAAAAAAACTTAGTTAAAAATTGCAAGCTAGTTCCAGTCCAATAGTGAAGACCGAGAATATGAAAATGGTTGATTGCGTAAACTGTGATTTTAATTTTAGAGGAATGCTCTGATAGATCCACGATAACATGAAGCTTGTGGAGAAGAAACTTACGCGTGACCTCAAATGTGGGACGCGACGACTAACGGAAGTTCATACATCTAGATTCTTTCTCAGTCCGACTTTGACTTTTAAAGGAATCTTTGCGGATCGTGCGACTCCCCATAAACTCTAGCACCTTCTCGTGACTTAGGTGTAAGGTCTTTCACGAGCGACATTTCTTTTTCGTTGTTGCTAATCGTTTTGTGACTTCTTTACTCAGCAAATGCCGAGTCTTTTATGCATGGAGAACATAACAGGAGTTGAGGAGACACATGTCAAAGGTTTTAAATGTATCAAAATCAGCACAAACATCCGGGATAACAGGGACCATATCCTCAGAGCAGAGGTAAGCTGGGTCGAGAACAGTTAGCACAGCTGTTTGCGTTGACAAAGTGCGTCAAAATTTCTGTGCTGTTAAATCATTTAAAATAGGCCGTTCCGAAATTCAACAGGGGACTGGGGCGAGTTTCAAATTTTAACCAATCGATAAACTGACACCACCACATGAAAAGATCATGTCGAAATTGATCATTTGACCAAGTATGATGTTTTTATAGGGTGAACAGAGACCAAGTTATGGACCTTCAAATATGCGCTCAAAACCCCATACAAACGCCCTCTAATTTTGAGATAGGCGTCCCCCAAAACCATACAAACTCTTAAAATTTTTCATGCAGTTTTGTGACAGCTGTAAAATGCGCCATGCACCTAGTATTTGCAAGAAGCTTCTTGGAAATCAGTAGTGTATGACGGATTTTAAAGCTGTCACAAAACTGATGAAAAATTTTAAGAGTTTGTATGGTTTTGGGGGACGCTGTCTCAAAATTAGAGGACGTTTGTATGGGTTTTGAGCCATATTTGAAGGTCCATAACTTGGTCTCTGCTCACCCTAAAAAGCATCATACTTGGTCAAATGATCAATCTTCGACATGATCTTTCATGTGGTGGTGTCAGTTTATCGATTGGTTAAAATTTGAAACTCGCCCCAGTCCCCTGTTGAATTTCGGAAGCGGCCTATTTAAATGATTTAACAGCACAGAAATTTTGACGCACTTTGTCAACGCAAACAGCTGTGCTAACTGTTCTCGACCCAGCTTACCTCTGCTCTGAGGATATGGTCCCTGTTATCCCGGATGTTTGTGCTGATTTTGATACATTTAAAACCTTTGACATGTGTCTCCTCAACTCCTGTTATGTTCTCCATGCATAAAAGACTCGGCATTTGCTGAGTAAAGAAGTCACAAAACGATTAGCAACAACGAAAAAGAAATGTCGCTCGTGAAAGACCTTACACCTAAGTCACGAGAAGGTGCTAGAGTTTATGGGGAGTCGCACGATCCGCAAAGATTCCTTTAAAAGTCAAAGTCGGACTGAGAAAGAATCTAGATGTATGAACTTCCGTTAGTCGTCGTCCCACATTTGAGGTCACGCGTAAGTTTCTTCTCCACAAGCTTCATGTTATCGTGGATCTATCAGAGCATTCCTCTAAAATTAAAATCACAGTTTACGCAATCAACCATTTTCATATTCTCGGTCTTCACTATTGGACTGGAACTAGCTTGCAATTTTTAACTAAGTTTTTTTCATACTTAGCTATTTTTAGAGGGACACAGATTTCATTAGTTGCATAACTAAAAGGTGTCACGCTCTTTATATAAAGTTTAATTGACTGATTGATTGACTGCCTGTCTGTCTGTCTCTCTGACTGACTCACTGACTGACTCACTGACTGATTGTTTGGTTGACTGATCGAGGCTCATAAAAAGAGATTATTTTACGATAACTGCAGAAATTCACGCGCGCTCATTGGCTAATTTTTATTGTCCATATGCAGACATACACATAAATTTAAAATTCGTGTGACGCGTCAGCGAGCGAGAGCCGGCAATTCGACAATTTGTTATCGTAAAAAACAAATTGATGTCAGTTTTTAATGCGTCTGTCCTGTTATTGATAATGAATTTCGTCATCACATTGTCAAAGTAGTCTGCGGATCCACTCGGCTATCGCCTCGTGGATCCACAGCTACTTTGACAATGTGATGACGAAATTCATGATCAATAACAGGACAGACGCATAAAAAACTTACGTCAATTTGTTAAATATCATTTGCATTTGAAAAGCCTCAGTTGCAGGCTACAATAGTTCCAGTCCATTACCAAAATGGCGCGCGGGGGAATAGAACAAACGGTAGAACCATGCGTCATAAAAAGACTTGACAAAGACTTTGGATGGAACAGTACACCGCACAGGAGAAGCTATCAGAGTTCCAAGTTCCTACTGTGGCTACCTTTGATACTTTAACCAAAGCTGTCGACAGCTTCCACAACTCACCCCAGCCTGCTCTCCTCGCCACTCCAATCGATTGGGAAAGAGATGGAAGTATTTTCTCGGCCCAGTTACTCATCAAAGTGCCGCCCAACTTGTAGAGATAACCTTCTAACAGACGGTCTCCATCCTCAGGTACTAAGGTAACGGACAAGACGTGACGATTACGATATTGCAAAAAAAAAAAAAACAACGCGAGTTAACAGCAACATCAAATACTCGATTGTCCAACGAAGACCGTTGACGAGAGAGTGAGGAAAATTGAGTCTAAGCAGTAAATTTTAACTTTTCTTTAGGAGTTGCGATGGAATAGGCACAAACGGTCTCTTAAGTGAAGGAGTCATCTTGCACAACGGTTCAGCGGGACATGTTCGCAATGCGACAAAGGGAATTCCAAGGGAGAAAACATAACAGCTATTATTGATAGTAGTTTTCCCAAGGAGAATAACATCTTCATTTGATATCTAGCGTCCGCCCCGAGAAATATTTTTGCATGTAAAACAATAGCCAATGTGAACCTGGTGGATCACTATAAGTGCTAACAAAGGACCAATCACCGACCTGTGACGGAATTCTGATGTTTCGCTTTCTTTTTGGCTTCTAACTTATCATGTTCTTCATTGACAACCTTGAACACGCGGTTTCTGCAAGAAAAACACAACGATCAGAATGTGAAAGGAAACCCGTCTACGAGAAAAGCTTTTCAACCAAAAGGGTCATGAAAACAAAAGAAAATTTTTGCATATCCCATCTCTCAAAGGTCTTTGCTTGTGCTTTTTCAATGTATCCTACAAATTTCGAGTCTCCTCCTCCCACATCCTCAGTCTGTCCAAATACACGAACAGAAAAACATTACAGCTGAATCTTTATAGTCATGGTTTATATGAAACTGTATTCTATCATGAGTTAATAGCCTGTGAAAATGCTCTCCAGCCGAGGATGGGAAGGAGAGAAAGCGGTGAGAAAGAGGATAGAAGAGAGTGCTCTTATAGCCAGGCCCTGTTCACAGGCTAATAGTTAAAATCTCTTTATCATCCGCTTGTACACGAACCTCTGACTTCTCGGAGGTTCACTGGCTTCGGAAATCGCTGGAGCAGCTAGATTTCGTCGTTACATCTAGCGAAAGCTAGGTTGTATTAAGATTTAACTACACACTCGAGTTCCCTTACCAGCGATTTCTTGTTGCCATCTTTCTGACACCGTCAAGTTGAAGTCTTTATAAATCTCCTGATCAGTTTCCGTCATCTAAAGAGCAACAATAAATGGTTTTCACCGCGTGACGTTGTCAAATTCCAAAATCCAAAACTAAAGATCCACGAACGTTTTTATCCGCCATCAGGCTTATAGGGATCTTAATTTATACTTGATTACAACTTGACAGCTCAATAGCGTGTTTGGTTTGGAAACTGACTAGCGCTGTTTCAAGTTCAGAGTTATGGTGGCGTGTGATACACCGCTCCGATCGCGTTTGTGGAAAAATACACTTATCTAGTGATTTTTAGCCTTTTTAGAGTTAAAGTGTTACGAAAAAAGCTTGTGTAAATGTTTGTTGGTTTAGTTGAGGTAGTCAGTCGCTTTGATAGCTAAACTGAGTTCCAGAAGTTTACACTTTTTTCCAGCCGTTCACAGCTCCACCAACATGGCTGCTACATACTGGATTCTGTAAATTTGCGCAAAGCATTTCGACGAATATATGAAGTTTGGGAAAACGCAGAGACCAAAAACATGGAGAAGTGTCGTCTTTACTTATCTCCTATAACATCACAATTTCTTGACTTCATCCACTGAATACTGAGTTTTCTATTTATCTTTTCGTTTACGTGACAGTGGAAATGATCCGTAAGAGTTCGCAAAAAACATGATACGAAAACAACCTTGGCTTAAATTTACACTTCATCAATGCCTGAAGCCAAAACAAACAATCGTAGGTTAACTTGTCACTCTTCCCGCGAGTCTCACCTTGATTCCTTTGACATCATCCTCATCGAATGAGCCGATATCAAACGCCGTCAGCGGCATTCACCTCGCCTCTGGGAGGGACAAGTGGGGGCGGATACTGAATAACAAAAAAGAAGGAACACCGACTGTTTAGTTAAAACTCTTCCATATTCACACAGTTAAATATGGGAAATGCAACAGTACCCATGAAAGAACTGCCCAATAGCTATAAGTTTCAAAGGCCACATAAGTTCTCGCTGGACCCCTATTTGGTTTACGTTGGTTTCACAAAAACCAAGTCTACCTGCCCAATAATGTCTTTGCTAGAGAGATGTGAGCCCAGGATTACTATGGTTCGTTAGACTTGCTCACAAGTCGAGCTGCGAGAGCCGAGCTCGGAAAGCAAAAAAATGTCTGAGGTAGAGGTGCACGAAGGACTTTGAGAAAACTTTTATAGGCCAATGTCTTATTTGTGAGTGCCCTGACTGTACAAAACATGGCTAACGCAATTTACCAGATAAATAGCTTGGTTAGTGCGCTCGTCCCGAAGCAAGGCGGTCTAGGTTCGAGCCCTGACCGGGGACACTGTGTTGTGTTCTTGTTCAAGACACTTCAGTTCTCTCAGTGTCTCTTTCGCACCCAAGAGTATAAATGAGTACCGGTGAATTGTTGGGAAAAACCTAACAAATTGCGGCGGAGTGACCTGCGATGGACTAGCATTCCGTCCAAGGGAAGTGAGAAATACTCTTATCCGATTCATGCTACAGAAACTGTGATAAGCTCCGGCAGCCAAGAGCCAGTCGGCTCCAAGGCTTCACTTTATATGACGTAGATGGCTTTGTAACCGTACACTCAATAAATAGCGATTCAACTGTCGCGGTGGACCAGGATATATCGCTGCCATAGCTAGACTACTGTTCAATACTCTACTTGTCCGGTGATAGTAATAGCATTAGCAAAACAAGCAAACAGTAGAGAAGGGATTCTATCAAGGGCCGGGGGGGGGGGGG
>JAHPZR010055171.1:32500-34551 GCA_019787425.1 Platygyra sinensis | reverse complement strand
TTGCCTACTAGATCCATTTTTCCGACGATTGTTTCTTTTTCTACACTGAGAATTTGTCCATATTTATTTTAAAGAGAAGAAATTTTTTTACTCAATTCAAAAAAAAAAATTGATAGGTCATTGAACTCGTTTTCGAGAACATGACGATTCACCTCTATGGTGAGGTCCAACTGTAAACAAAAAGCCGCCATTTTTTTGTTACTGCGCGCGCGATGATCTCGCCTGAAATTGTGCGCAGCACTCCTAGCGCAAAACATCGCCTGTATTTTAGATTAAAGTGAAGATTTCTTGAGATTTTATAGTTGTAGAAGTCTTACTAAGAAATCAGTGACAACATACATGTGGCTTTACAATCGATGACAAACTAAGCTAAGCTGATAAACCAGTCAAATATGCCACTGCCTTCTTCATAACTTTTTTTTTTTCGAAAACGCGAAAATCTGGCTCGGTGGGACGACGGTAAACAGAGAAAAAAAAGGGGGGATGGCCTTAGCTTAACATGTTTATCATGGGGAATGAGTTACTAGTACAAGCATGCACACCTGTTCATTCCTGTGATTCAACTAGTCTAGATATAAACCGGCACTAAGCTTTAGATCTTGATAACGTTTGTAACATATCGCTTGTAAAGCTTGTAACGCGTAGTAACGCTCTTAATAACGCTTGTAACGCGTAATAATGCCTGTGACGCTTCAAAATTGCGTGCTGCTTTCCACGTCCTTTCTCTCATTTATAGGCGGAAACTCGATGACAACCTCAGTCTCAATATTTTTATTCATATCTGAAGGAGACTCCATCTTGTCCCTCTGCTCGGGGAGCTTGTTATTTCCATTTCCGGTCGTTTTTTTCTCGTTGTTTTCATCTTCTGTCTCTTTCTTCAAGGTGCTGTTTCCTCCAATCTCCAGAACTTCCTCTTCTACAGCAAAGTTTTCCTAAAAGGAACCGGCCGGACATTAAACGGGGCCATTGATAGGTAATAACTAAATTTCCCTTTTCAGCATCAGTACAGTTTTAGACTACGGTTAATTCTTCTTAGCTAAGTCACGCACGGCGGACTTTAAGCGAAACTGAGAGGGACCACTCTTAGTCCAGTACCGTTTAACCAGACGTTAGCGCGCAGGTCTCTGCGGTGATTGAGCCGTCTAGGAACGAGCTATGGTAGGGGTCATTTCGTTGTGTTTTGGGCAAGACACTTAACTCTCACTGAATGCCGGCTCGGATCTTCATCCCGGCAGTTGTATAAATTGCAACTGGAGCCAGGCATTTAAATTCTGGTAGTAACCTTGCGTTGGTCAGCGTCCCATTCAGGGAAGAGTAGAAATACTCCTAGCTGCTTCATGCTTTAGAAACTGGGATAAGCTCTGGCACCAAAGGTCCGTCCTTGGCCCAATCTTGTATGTTTTATATACTACACCTCTTGGAGACATTTTACGTGAACATGGTGTCAAATACCATCTGTACTCTGATAACACACAGATGTATCTGTATTTTGAATCCACTTCATCGGAACATAGAAATCGGTCGGTTGAAACTATTCAATCATGTGTGAATGATATTGGTAAATGGATGACAGCCAATAAATTAAAACCGAATAAGGACAAGACTGAACTTGTTGTTATTTCTTCATAACATCGCCCTATGCCGCAGCTGCCGGATACTTAAACATTTGGATCTGAAAGTATCTTAAGTGCTAATGCTGCACATAATATTGTGGTCACCATGGACGATAAGATTAACTTCGAGAAACAGGTGGCATCCATCTGTAAGTCCTGAGAAACATTGCTCGTATTAGAAGATTCCTCTCTGAGGAAAACACAAAGGCCCTTGTCCATGCATTTGTTACATGCAGGTTGGATAAGTGCAACTCGTTTTTTTATGGCTTGCCGAAGAATCAGATTGAAAAGCTTCAACGTGTTCAGAACTGTGCTGCTTGTCTAGTGGTAAACGCAAGACGACATGATCACATAACACCTGTACTCAGAGATCTTCATTGGCTACCAGTGGAACAGCGAATTATTTTTAAAATTTTACCTTTTACTTTCAAAGCTCTA
>JAHPZR010055171.1:7500-25000 GCA_019787425.1 Platygyra sinensis | reverse complement strand
TCTTACGCTGGCGCTTTGAAAGAAAACCCCATCAACCTATACATTTTCTTAAAGCTTAATAGTTAAAGAATACAATCGTATGTTTGAAATTTTCTAAAAATTTATTGTCGCAGTGATATGAAAAGAAATACCCAGAAACACTGCTTTGCTTAAATTGGTTCGCTTCCCCGCGTGAATTCTCGGAGCGGCGCAATTAACATCGGAAATGTTTTCTCACACATCACCCTCAAAAAGGGTGTCGGCGATTTTCCAGAAGTGGGTTGTTTTTTTTTCTACACCCTCCTAAAGTTTGATATTCTGACCGCGGGTGTTTCCCTCCACCAAAGAGGCCATAACTCTGAAACGGAAGCGAAATTAAACAAAGCCCGATACCCTTTTTCGAAGGAGGTAATAGGGAACATACCTGCCGATTTTCAGCCAATTCCGTCGGAAGACGTGCGTAAACGAACTAAAAATGTTCATCCTTATATGCAGTTTTGTTTTATCGAGAAAAAGACGAAAAACCTTTTGCGAGATTAATTGGTGTGATTGGGTGTTAAAAATCCCCTCCGCGCTGACAAATGTCGGCATGGGTCAGTTTACCAAAACAATGGGTCATGACAACTTGAAATAAACAGACCTCTACGTTGCTGAAATCGTCCGAGAGGCAAAAAACTACTTAGGTGACAGACAGCTTTGTATTTAAACTGCCGTGATTATTTCGTCGGCGGCATTAGTATTATCTTGTTCCAGTTTAGACTTCTTCGTTCTCCAGACATTTTCTGAAACCATATATGCCTTGTGAAGCCAAAAAGAGGAAATTTCGAGGTCTATATCGTCTAAATCTACATCTGTGCTTGACTCGATCTCTCGCTGTGGAACTTTAGAAATCGCGTCCGTTCTCCAGCAATTTCGTGCGACTAGCACTTGTTGTATTTTGACCTTCAGTTTCATCGGCGGGACTTGTGTCCTCGAGTTCCTTCAACCATTCTTCTTAGTTTAAAACAATGCGACCCATAGTCGCTCAGATCTTGTTCGACGCTGAACTTGCTGGTCCCACCATATTTTCGCCTCTTTGGCTTCTTCAGAGACGAAAATGGGCAAGAAGTTTTCTTCCTTGCGGGTTTTAGTCTTGACATAAAAAAAATTGGAGCAACTTCAGAATACCCGTCTACTCCATTTGCATGTGTCGGTGTGCTTTGAAGAACGAGGAATATAACAATAGTTGCTATTCTTATTCAATGAGATGCTAATAAGTGGCCAAGGAGCAACTTCAGAACGAAAGCTTAACTTGCGAACGGTTCGCGTGCGCAAATAAAATATCCCACCGCAATTTATACATGTGACAACTAGCGGTGAATTTCAATTAGAGCTGTCAACGCGCCGTAAGAGATTTCATCAGATTCAAAAATAGTTTTTCTCTTTATCGTAAAAAGTAAAAAAGTTTTTTTCTCCATTTTTCTTGCAAATTATTTTTCTCAGTCTTCTCAATTTGCACAGAGAAAAAAAGATTTTTCGCAATTTTTTTAAAAATCCACCTACCATGATACCTTAACACTTGTCAGTTATGTCAAGGTTTTAAGAAGCAAACTTTTGTGCGGAGGCTTTGAAAGTAGAACCTTACATTGAAAGTGTACACTTCCTGCAAGCTGCTTATTAAATCATGTTAAATGAAGGAAATCGAAGAAGAAATTAGAGATTAGCCCGGAAAGTTTGCCGAACGAAGCAAAAATTTAGCTTCCGTGTTGATCAAGTTTGTTCACAAGCTTCGATAACTGGGTCGCCAAAGAAAAAAGAAAAAAAAATGGTTCGTTGCACAATGACTACCGGATGACATTTAAAAGGGGGATGTCTCCGATCTCTCAAAGATAATCAACTTTTTAATTCTTTGGCAATTACATTGTGACATCTCTGACAGAGCCACAATTTTTTAGAAACTGAACATTTAATCGAAGTTCAAAAATCAGGGATTCCCCCCTCTGAGTAAGTATTTGGGAGCATTTCAGCAAATGTTAGCTGAATCAGTAGAAAGGTGATTATAAAAGCAGGCATAAAACTGCCATCAGTAACGGCAATTTTAACTTTACGAGAACACTCATCCTCGGAGACCCAGGGGCAGTTAGTGGGGGCGGGAAAAAGTCAAAACGGGCGAGAAAAAAATTCGGGCGAAGAAAAGTCAAGAACGCAAATAAGAGGGGCTCTTATTTGCGTTCTTGACTTTTCTTCGCCCGAATTTTTTTTCTCGCCCGTTTTGACTTTTTCCCGCCCCCACTAACTGCCCCTGGGTCTCCGAGGATGGAGAACACTGGGATGAGAAAAGCTTTCTCAGTTTTGTTTGCTGTAAGAGATGGATTACACTAAGGCAAATTACAATTGCCTTAAATTTTGACAGATAACTCCAAGGATTAGCTTACAGTAACCATGGAGACAGTATTCATTTAAGGACGTTAGCGCCCATTGCTACTGCGCATCTCTAGTGCGCACGCTATTCATTGGACACGCGCATTCCACGTCATTTTCAAGCGCGCGCACCGAGTCGAAAACTCAACAAAACATAGAACTGATGACCTTTACGTTAACTTGGTGTGCGAATATTTTTGTTGGATCCTTGCTGAGCCCCACTTTTTTTTCGGCAGGTCACTTGCTTTTCTGTTTCTTTCCTTTATACTAAAAAAAAAAAAAACCTGTACGTGGGAAGTTGTAATTATTTCTCATATACAGGAGGGCTCCTGCTCATATACTATTCAAATAAGGTCGAATTGGTACATGGATACAGGTGTGCGTGACTTAGAAGTTGTATTTTTTAAGGCTAATTCTAGCTGATTTAATGACATATGTAGCAAAGATCTATCAAATAGGCCGATATATGCTGTGTTAAACACACATAACTAAGATATGATTCTTCAACTTAAATATATGCCGATAGTAATGAATCCGGCCAGAATCGCCTCGAATGACTGGAAATCCTAGAAATGCTATGGTCTGTGCTACGCCTTATCTTCAAAACGAGTTCGGCGACCCCCGATTTTTTTCACGTTTTTAATGTAATCTTATCATTTTCTACCTGCAGTCAAAGTTTTAAAAAAATCTGTACGTGGGAAGTTTTTGGGCGCGAACGTCCTTAACATGTACCCTATCGATAGCGGAAATATCACGTCAGAAAGACGATGAAAGAGCACGTTTCAACAAGGAAAACAAATTGGTCCTTTCACAATTCACTGGAAAAAAAAATCGACACTTCAAGTTTCACGAAAAAAAATGGCACTTTTAATAGGAATTTACGTAACTTATGATATTTGAAAGTTACGATCAAGCTCAGCCTTGGTAGATGTCTTTATCATCTGTCCACTTCCTGTTCTGCGCGCAGCAAAAAGAAATCCGAGCAAGAACACGAGGGATGATTGTCCTGTCACGGTCACTACATACTATTAATCACTGTCGCAAGACACAACCAAAATCACGTTTCACGACGAATTAAATACTTCTTTCTCATTCCACGGATAAATATTTTAGAAAATCACGCTTCTAATAAAATCACGATTTACGAGAAGAGACAAGCCATTTCACATTTCACGAGAATTTGGGCCCATTCACGAATCACTAAAATACCCTTCACCACCCTCGTGAAAGTTCGTCAATTGATCAATATTAGTTAAGTGCATTACAGTGGCGTGGGGAAGCGCTTAGCGTCATTTATTTCCAGTTTTGACCAGTACTGCATCTAGACCTGCTTGTTTAATTAAGAGGAGGGGGGGGGGGGGGGGGTTGTCGTAAGCGGTTTTTGGGGATATATTTTGTCGCATGCTAGCAATTGGGGTGCTCAAATCTAAATTGATCACATTACGAGACTTAAAGACATAATTCTTTCCATAACATAACTGAATTAACAGAGCGAAAACGAATAAAGTCGTTTCTTCCCTATTGCATCTTTGAGCGTTGAACTTGATCGATTGGCGAGGCATGCAGTGTTATAAATACATCAACCCAAATAGCTATTAGTGCACACAGCTATAATATAACAAGTCTAAAAGAAACCCATAACCGTGGGAGCGAGGTTAAAATGACTCTTGACGCCTGCATGACGTCATCAAAATTCTCCATTTGTGTTGGCCGATGGACGAAGATACTTCAAATTAATTACTGGAAAACCGCGAGTATATTAGAAGATGGCAAAAGAAGAGAACAGAGTTTTGAAAAAAAAAATGGCAGAGTTTTTGTGGTTTTGATGACGTCAGAGGTTGTTACAAACTTTTCTTCCACTTTCACGCGGCAATCGAAGCCACTGCTTCAAAATCTGTTAAGTTTTTCTGTTGCTGTTTTCAGTCAGTTTTAAATTTAGGTTGTGTCCAACTTGAACTTGAAAGGTCTGACCTGCTCATGTCTGTTTTGAGTTGCAGCGGAAAACTACGAATTAATTCCGATAATAATATGTTGCTCCCTCAACTCAAGCTTTGCGAGTGCTCTCAAACTTTTCGAGTGTATCATAACTCGATTACGCACAGCTAAAAGCATGAATCAATTGTTTTATACCAAGACATTCTGATCCGCTGAACATTACGACCCCTGACCCATGCATTCTGAACGAGTGACTGACAAAAGATCAATACCATGCTTATTAATATATTGTACTCGATATTCGAGTTATCAGCTAGTTTTATTTTGACCTTTTCGATGCCGGCCAACCTATAAATGTTTTCACTCTGTTGACTGCCATACATAGTTGTCAAAATTTCATTTATCTCCTGAGCCGTTTGGGTGAAAGAAATTATTTGAATTTTGACAGAAAACAAGTGAAAATGTTTCCTAATTTCACGATTGCACTATTTTATTTTAACCTTTTAATATCTTGGCTGACAAATTACACCCATGACTTGTTAATTGTATCATAATTTTGTAATTTCATAGGTGAAATAAATTAATGCTGAGATTTTGCACCAAAATTAAAGAGGCAATAGGCCACGTTCGATATATCAATATTCTAACATGGCTCCGAGGCTTTCGGGTCAAACATCCATATTTGGTGTTGTTTTCTTTGTACCTAAGTCTCTCTTGGGAATTGAGGAACAAATGAAACTCGAAAAATTTGCAATTTTGACCCGAAAGCCTCGGAGCCATGCTTGAATATTGATATATCGAACGTGGCCTATTTGTCAGCCATGGTACCACATGAGAAACCCTACTCGTTTCTAATTTTTAGATACCACAATAATAACACCCCTAGCCCAATGCATCTAAAGCTCCCTCTTAATTAAGCCACCCCCCCCCCCTTCAAGGATCAACAGAGTTCCATCTCCTAATTACATGTACAGTTTGATAAAATTGCCAAGGCATCAATAATTTAGACAAATTACAGAGTTCATATCTCTCTGGTAAACTGGACACTAGTCAATTAGATGTGAACTCTTTTTGAAACAAAAACCTTATTTTCATACGATTATTATTCACATTTGGGAAACAATAACCTTTTCTATTAGTTTTTATTTCTTTTTCTTTCTTTGTGGTAACTGAGGCCCAAAATCAGCAAAGCCTCTTCGAAACTCGTGTTCTGTGTCCTGGGGTACAGGCCGTTTCTCGCCTGCCTGACTCTCACATGGTCTCTTGCTGTAGTCCCTGTTACGGTGCTCAGGAAAGGTTGGCATCATATCTGGTTGAACTGGAAACGGCTTCTCAATAAAATATGAGTTCTGCAAGCATTCAGCTGCTGTGGCTCTTTTACATGGGTCATACATCAACAAATGATTGATAAGGGTCAGTCCTGCCGGACTCAACCAAGAGAACTTGTGTTTAAGATTATTGTAAGGTTGGTGTTTGATGTTTATGGACTTGGCCCCAGGAAGACTTGAAAATCCTGGCCAAAGCTGGTCACTTGGTGTCCCCAGTAAGTCTACAATAAGCTGAAACTGATTAATTTCAGATGAGCCAGTCATTAGCGGCTTGTTACCGATCAGTTCACCAAAGATGCAACCCACAGCCCACATGTCCACTGCTGTGGTCTGTACTTTGGAGCCTAAGAGGAGCTCAGGGGCACGGTACCATAGTGTGACCACAACTGGAGTCATTGGCTTGTAAGGGTAACCAAAGGTACGTGCCAGACCAAAGTCAGCTACAAGAAAAAAATAAAATACATAAGTGAGCAAAAAATGATGCTGTTTAATTGTTTACATTTTTTTTGCCTTCACCACACAACCAACACACACAAAGGTTGAGGCATGGGCACGTTGGTCAGCCAGGCCCAAAATAATTATGTTTTAATTGTGACGAAAAGCTTACAACAAAGTGGATAAGAGATACATCAAGTAACGACCTACATGCACCAAAGCTATAGACACAAAAACCCCCAAAACCTGTTGTTAGGAAAAATAGAGACTGTGTTCCCCTGACCAAATGCAGTGGTGCCACCTTTGGGGTTTTAAGGTTGATAAATAAACAATGGAATGAAAAACAAATCAGATAACACTTATTACACAAGTCAATAAAAATAAAGCTTATGCAAAAGTGCTAGTGGCAAGGCTGACCATAGAATGTCGCAAGTTTTTCAACCATCTCTTTTTACAAAATTATGAACTACATGAACCCATGAACCTTTCGTGTACTAGGCTAGCACCCTGTTCTCTGTTCCGTGTCAGCAAGATATTAATTTATGCCATTACTGATTATCACAAATTACATCCTTGAAGAAAAGTCATCATCTTAGCTTTAGTACATTACAGATTAGAAAAAAAAAATTTTTTTTACACCAATGCTACGTTTTAACTTATTTTGTTTCAGGTCAGTACCTGGACACACAAACATTAATCTGCCAATAACCTACACAAAACACAAAATATATTGACATACCGGTATCTCTACATAATCCACTAGTGATAAAAGAGGAATATTGAGTCACAATTTATACACCAGTCTTGAGTTATTAGTCATGAATCACTCACAACACATTTAAAAAAATCACTTCAGGCATTGTTAGCCACTCAAGCCACATTCTCATAACCTACATGCATCACTTTCCATAGTTCAGTGGCCTCACAGTAGATGCCTTTGCCTCTGGATCAAGCAATTTAGGTTCAAGCCCTGTCTGGAGAAACTGTGTTGTGTTCTTGGTCAAGACACTTTAATCAGAGTCTCTCTGCGCTCAGGTGTGTAAATGAGCACTGGTGAATTTAATGCCGAGGGGTAACCCTGCAATAAGCTAGTATCCCATTCAGAGGGGAGTAGAAATACTCCTAGTCGCTTTATAGTACTGAAACTGGAGAAAAACGCTGGTGTAATGTGCTACTTGACTCAAATGCAGACTTTACCTCATTGCTTTCCACAATGATACTTTGAGAAATGTTGATAGGTCAACGTTATGAACTATCCGAATGTATTGAGAACCAGTCACAATGAAGAATATCCAGTAGGCTTAAAGGTTAAAATCAGAAAAAACTTGGCATTCTCACTCACCTATTTTAAGAATTCCTTTCCCATTCAACAAGAGATTTGACACCTTCAAATCACGATGCACAATAAACCGCTCATGAAGATACTGAACACCGCGGAACAGCTGTAACATCAAACATTTGATCTGTGTTTCTTTGAATGGTGATGACATGTTGTCTAGCAAGCTTGCTAGGTCCTGTTCGCAGTATTCCATAACAAGAAATATGCTATCCAAATGCTTCCCTACAACTACTTCTGTGAGCTGCACAATATTTTTATGCTCCAGTTTTAACAGCAAACTTATCTCACGTAATCCACTTAGAGGTATCCCATCTTTTTCTCTTTCCATCCGCACTTTCTTCAGGGCAACTATTTTGTTGGAGACTGTGTCACGAGCACGGTAAACCACACCATAAGTTCCTTCACCAATTCGGTTGAGTTTTTCAAACTCAGTAACTGGTCTGCACTGACCATAGCAGTGTTCCTCTGGGATTTTCTTCTTCTCAAAGGTTTCAATGGATGTCAAGTGAATGCCTTGCTCACTGCCCTCTGATTGCATGATTCTGAAAAAAAAACACATTCAGTCTGTCTTTTTGCATACTCCTTGTTTTCATGGTTGGAAGGCATGGTGGCTTAAATCTGCTAATGGTTAGTGGGCTGGGTTCAAGGCCTGGCCAGGGACATGGTGTTGTATTGTTTGACAACAGTGCCTCTCTCCACCCAGGTGTATAAATGGGTACAGGTGAATTACAGGGGGAAGGGGGTAACCCTGAATGAATGCTGGGGGAGGGGGGTAACCCTGTGATAGACTAGCATTCAAGATTCAGTTTATTTGCCTTTTTACCTAACATATTAATTATTTACCGTTATAAGTATTTCATTGTATGACGAGGTGACCTCTAGAAACCACCAGGCTTATAGTTGAGGCCACCTCGTACATAACAATACGGTTATATAGACAGTGCTACGGTATGCAGCTCTGCCAGTTCAGCAATAATTTCATTTAAAACTCTAGCAGATTTTTCTTAAAATTGGCAAAACTTTCAACAAAGAAGTGATTTTAGCAGGAATGGAATTCCAGACCTTGGTAAAGAATAATATTGCTGTAACTTTTTTTCAGATTTGTTCAGCAATGCTGTTCTGGTGCTAGAGAAGTGAATTTGACAGTTTGTAAAAAACAAATTATAAAACAATGAAGATAATAGGTTGTTATGATAACAGTACACAAATTTAAAGGAGCTGCATCATGGTGAAATGGGTTTAAAAAGTTAAGCTGAACTTTTCAATTTTGTTGTTTGCAATCCGTGTTAATCTTCTTCATCCTCAACCATCCTTGTTCCTTTATGGTTTATTATTATCTCTTGTGTTTTTCCATCTTTGTAAAGTATTATTTTCAGGTTTTCTTCAATTTAAAGGTAAATTTGTCAAGGTCAAAATACCTCAAAATATTGCGACAGAGCCCCTTTTAGGCTATTTGAAATGTGTTGATTTGATAAATGTCTAAAATTCTTAAATTATCCAGCATCCCATCCAGGGGAGAGTGGAAAAAAATAAACAACCAACAATTTCTCAGCCTCAAAATACTCGTGCACGAGGTCTGTACTGCCACGACCTCAGGCCAATATTCCCCAGTACAGTCTTCGTACTCGGTTAGTAAGAGGTTAATATTCACGTACGAAAATGCCAATGGTTATTTGTATGCTCCTGCTCCTACATATCTGTCAGTGATTATTTATGAAATTTAGTGGACCTGGTGGGTCGTAAAGTAGCACGGTCATCCACATCTGATTTTACTGAACCATTTTTGATATCAACCTTATCTTGAGAGATTTTTAGTCCTACAAGCCGATTATAGGTTCACCCTCAAATTTCTTGTCAAAGCTCAGTCACATATACTGCAGACGTGTAATAAACGCTCTACCCTCCTGCAATGTCAAAGTCGATGCCGAAAGGAAAGATATGTTGAACATGTTGCGATAACAAATGGCGCCATTTTTTCTACATTCAAGCATTATATACAGACCCACCAGAGTGTTACTTCAGATGACAGAAGGGAGCAACTTCAGAATACCGCGGTCCGCAGTCCGGCAGTGGAAGAAAGAACGAGGTATATTCGTGGTTTTTATATACAGTTTATTATGTAAATTATGTCGACTGCGGGACTGCGGTAGCAGGGTGGCGGGGTATTCTGAAGTTTAGCCGAAGCGATTGCAGAATACCCCGGCACAAAGATGCCGTGTTTGTGTACACCAATCTTGTTACATCTTTTCTTCAAAAGTGTACATCGTCGATTTTAGAAAATAAAGTTTGATCCAACATTAGCTTCGAAGCATTTCACACTTACCTTCAAATAATGCAAGCCACCATGTTCACTTTTTCCCAGTTTACCACCAAATATTTTGAACCGCGCCAAAACCCAATCCTTCGACTATCTGTTTCCCGTTTGCCGCGCAATTTTAATTTTGGCTGCCTGTTTTCGCGCAACCTAAACAAGGAAAACCACATTGAGAAAGAGCCTGGAAAGCTTTTATCGTCTCATTTTGCTCAGGCTCAGGCGGCACGGCCTGACTTCTTGCCTGACGAAATATTGGAAAATACAAAACAGTTAACCCTAACCGTACGGTCAGCCTTTCTGTGTTCAGTTTCTTCAAGCCTTTAAATTTGCTGATCAGAACCTACCAGGTTCCGGTACTTTTGATTTGTCCGTTGGCCCTTTCTAGAGTTTTAAGATAGGCCAGCAATGTCCGTCCGGGGGGTCTAGCCCGGGTGAGGTGGGGGGGGGGGTACTCGATAAATCCCTGGGTGAGGAGGTGGGGCCCGGCCCCTCATACCCTGACCCTGTTTAAGACAAAAATCGCTGATTTTCCTACCCTGTTTAAGACAGAATTCCGATTTTTGATACCCTGTTTACAATGCAAGACATAGATTAAAAGTTGCGGTTACAAGTTGTGTGGCTTTCTTGTTGTGTAATCAATCGGGAAAGTTAATGTGCCTGGTATCGAATGCCAAAGTCAACGGAAGTCAACATTAATTTACATGAGCTTGTAAAAATTTTGCTGTTTATCGTCCAAGAAAAGATATCCCATTTAAGACAAAAATTGATAAACCGATACCCTGATTAAGACAAAAAATGATAAATTCGACACCCTTTGTTTAAGATAAAACTCCCGAAAAACATACCCTGGCTGGCCGCACGTCCCCATTAAGCCCTCATAAGGGAGTACCCCCCGGGGGGTCTAGTCCCTGCAACTACTATCCCCGGAAGAGTTTACATGAAGGGACTGGTCCCAGGGACGTGTCCCACGAACAGTTCACAAGAAGCATTTTGAGGAACAAGTCGCAGGGACTTGTCAAAAAAATTCAAACTGGTTTGAATTCGTGGGACTAGTAGCAGGGACCAAAGTCGACTAGACCGCTTGAAGCACAGTTCACACGATGGGACTTAGACTACGAGTAGTCCCTTTTTCCCTTAGGTCGGCACACACGAGGGAACTAGTTCCTACGACTAGTCCCTGCAACTAGTCCCCTGAAGAGATTACACGAAGACTGGTCGCAGGGACTTGTCCCACGAACAGTTCACACGAAGCGTTCTGAGTAACAAGTCGCAGGGACTTGTCCCAAAAATTCGAACTGGTTTGAATTCGTGGGACTAGTAGCAGGAACCAAAGTCGGGCCCATAAACCTATCTTTAGTTCATCTGTATCTAAAAAGGGAGAAGTGAATATGCCTGAAACGTCATGTAAGAAGAGAACCTCTGTTCATATTATAAGGATATGCGAATAAGACGGCTCTCTATCGTAAGGTTTAAGATTTTGCTACAGCGTTCTGGGTGTGAAAACTTTTCGGGACTTTTGAGAAATGGGCCTCTGGCACACGGCCATAAAAAATAGCCTCCATTTGGCACGAAAATATGCTCGGATATTCGTCCGAAATATCGGAGCATAGGTTCGCCCTTTCTGTGTTTATTGCCCTTTAAGTGTTTTTCCCTTATGCGTGGTTTTGAAAATTGGGTACAGTAATAGCACTGGGATAGTCCCCAGTGTTTGCTGCGGAATATTCAGTCACGTGACGCATTTAGACCAATCGCGTGGGAGAGAAAATATTTCACGGATTATCAGCTTTACAGTACCGTAATAAAAATGCATCCATGATTACACGACTGAATTAGTTTTACGGTGTTTATTAAGTTCGACATTTAACCCAAAAAGCGGCGCTTTACCTCGCGCGAATTGTTTGCTCAGAACCGCATTGGGAGAATATCGACCCTAGGTCGTTTTACAACGTCAGGACAAAGGGCCAATATATTCGCTCACTACGGACCTTGCGCCAGGTTAATAATAGCTATTAGCTTCAAGTTGATAATAACCATTTAATTGCTTCACTTCTACGCCAGCACGTTACATCTTGAAACTAATCGCTGTTTATTTCATCTCGGGTTGTCACTCCGTTTTCAGTAATTATGATTTTGGCGGCGCAGTCTAGCCTCTTACAAACCTGAACGATCAGAATGCGAAAAATGTGTCAATCACAACAGTTTGTAACAAAATGAAAAAAAGACACGAATTCTCTGTGAAGTTGAAATTTTAATGAGTGCTGCGAATTTCCAATGACATCAAAAAGGGCAGACGAACTATGAAAATCCTTTACTATCTCTTTTTGCATTATCCCAACATAAAATGCATTTTTATTTTAGATTTCAACATAGGGCCAATACGCAAATATATAGAAAACTGCAAATTAATCAAAATTACGGATATCCGAAAAAAAAACTAGCAACTAAAAAAACACCATTTCACTTTTTAAAACGTATAGAGTAAGCCTTAGGGCCGATTTACACGGTACGACTTTGACGCATGCGACAAGCTTACGGCAGGCCTACGATATGACTTGGGACCATTTAAGGTGGCTGAACACAGTTTTGGCGCGCGCTCTTGCTTACGCGATTCAGCGCGCGCACAAGTATTGCATAAAAACAAACATGGCATAAATAGAGCGATCATTTTATTTGCTCAATGTCTGCGCTATTTGTTCTATTTTTTCTTCACAAATGAACACAATGTATTGAATTGATGGTTTTATTCTTTTATTACAAAGGTATGTTAGAAAGGTAACGATGCAAAGAACTCAGCTCTGCTATTTCTTTGTTGCTAAAAGAACCCAGTTAAATGCAGCGCATGCGTAGTAAGTCGAAAAAAGTGCGATTGAGTGAAAACTTGACTTCTCGTAGGCGCTTATTTCTCGAGAACCACTCATTAGAATTTCACGAAATTTGGCACGAAAATACTTTAGGAAATAAGTAACTGGAGGATTGAAAAAAAATTGAACTTTAACAAAGGAAATTCAAGATATGCCAGTGAACCTTCAAAGAGGGATAATTAGAGATCTGTTTGTTAAATTATTATTAAAATAGCGCTAACTTGCGAGTATCGTTACAAGCTTGTTGCATGCAAATTATAAAGAAAATCTAATGACTAGATTTTCTGCAAATAAACAAAACCGATTTTAAACACCTGTTTATATTTGATCGTGTTGCCATGGCAACGGTACATACGTCAGCTTAATTATCAAAAAGTTGAACTTTGTGTTGTTAACTTGCTTGCTGCCATTTTTGGTGACCAAAGGATCAAGGGTTTTAGAGAAAAATATAAATGAAACAGAGGTATCAAAAACTGTGTTCAGCCACCTTAAGGTGGCCGAACACAGCCTTATGTGTTTTCAAGTGCCTATGCCTAATTCACCATAACTTTTAAACTATTTATGCTCTGGCGCCCATTTTTTGCACGAGTCAAAGTTAACCACAGAAATATTTTTTCTCGGTTTTTGACTAGGGTGTGTGCTGTTGCCATGGCAACGGGGCTGGTTAAAAACAAGGCTTAAATAATGGTTTTTGTTTGTTTAAAAAAAATCCAGTCCTTAGATTGTTTTCATATTTTGCACACTAAGAATTGACATTAAATCCCTTCTATCAACACAGTTCTAATAAAATTTTGACATAGGCGATTTTCGTAATTCGCCGTTAATCGTTTTCTGCATTATTAAAAATTCCCTATGTCAAAATTCAGATTTTTTTTGATAGATCATTCACGTGGTCTCTGATCTATTTTTCTGGCAAATTTCTTGAAATTCTAACGACTGGATCGTTAGAAATCGGCATGTTTCGGCTAAAGCAATCGGTCTCAACTTTTCAAGCAACTGCGCATGCGTTGCATTCAACTGGGTTCTTTCGGCAACAAACAAAAGCTGAAAATTGATGGGTTCTTTGCATCGTTACCTTTTCTAACATATCTTTGTAATAAAAGACCAAAGCCATCAATACACTGCGTTCAATTATAGAGAAAAATAACACAGATAGCGCGGGTGTTGAGTAAATAAAATGATCGCTCTATTGACGGCATGTTTGTTTTTTGAAATCCTTGTGCACGTGCTGAATTGCATCAGCAAAAGCACGCGCGAAAACTGTGTTCGGCCACCTTAATCAACTCGCCGCACTTGCTTCAAAAAGCGGCGACCCATAAAACGCTATACTGTCCAAGAGAAATTTCCTTTGATTTCTCAAAAAGAGAAATATGTTTATTAATGATTTCTTATTCGTGTCCACAAAGCCGTTGACGACGTACAACGACCAACAGAACTACAAACTTAGGCACACTTCAGGGGCACGCAATTCATCAAGTCACCAAATCCAGGATTAAGAATCAGGGCGACGTCTCGCCATTTCTTGGCATCACGTGGCTCCACTCAGTGCTGCTCGCGTTAGACTAGTGCCTATCACGTGAGAGCATCGTCCTCGTCATCTTCGCTGCTCACGTCACCCTCGTAATCTTTGTCTTGCTCGACCATTGGCTGACTGTGATCACGTGTTTGGACTTTACGGAGGGTAGCGCGGTTGAAATGCTGAATAGAAAGCTTCAAAGATGAAGACAAAACTAATATCAGTACAACGTCAAGACAGCATGTTTCTAAAATAAAAATAACTAGCCATTGGGCTCAAGATTAGAGCTACTAATATTTTATTGTCCAAATGCAGAAAAATCAACAAAGTTTTTTTTTTAACTTATAAGAGACCTGCAAGAGAGTTCTGTAATGCTGTATTTACTTTCGAAACAGATTTTGAAACCTTGGAAGAATTAAAATGATCCATAACTGGACAAAATGTATTTGGTTATGGATCAGTGTAAAGGAAACTTTCCAACACTCGCCTGATGTCTAAGGTGTAGATCAATAACTGGAGAACTTTTATCAATCGTTTCAGTCCTTCTTAATGATGTTCGTCTGAAAAAAGAAATCCAAGGGTACAGGTTATAGAGACACACCCTAAACCCCCAACACAACGGGACAGTCTGTCGCCGAGTAGAAAGAGAAGAAAATCTTATACCAACCCCCTCCTTTTGTCATTATCTTCAAAAACAAATATCAATGCAAAAACACAATTCAAGGAATACGTGAACAAGGAAAACAGTGTCGAACACTGAATGGTATTATGAGGGTCGTACAGGGAGGGTCTCTGGCACGGTTCACGAACGAAAAAATAGAGGACCACGGATGTAAAAATTCGTTTTCCCGAGACACGAAAATAAGTTAGTAACATTCTTTTTCATAACCCGTTCTTACAGTAGAAACGTGTTTGGAGGAACCAAAATCGCGAATGGCTAAGTCAAGGCTCCATATTGTAAATCGCATACCTAAGTCATTCTCGATAGACCACTCTAACCATTCGGAGGACTTGCGTCTCAAAATCGCGTGGAATAGAGTGGTAAAATCACGAATGACGGTTAAGAATTTAGGTTCTTCACGGGTCACGCAAAACCTTCCGGTCACGATTCACGAAGAATCATGAATTTCCTAATTCACGTTTCACAGAAACTAAAATCAGCTAATCACACATCACGAGAATCCGTGACCACTGTACGACCCTCTATTATGCTAGAAGACTAAAATTCCTTGTTACAGAGGTTCGATTGTTAGGTTTTAACGACAGTCATAAACGCTAACGCTGTTCCTTTAACCTGTCAGTGTGCGTTTTATCTTTCGATCATTTCGGTAAGTTTTGATTTTCAGACAATTTTCTATTCTGAAAGATCGAAGTTCCATTGAAACGGCAAAACATTTACTTAACGTGCACTTGACGGCCCAACTGTCTCTCAGGGAAGAAACTAAACACTGAATGCATGGCAGTAACTCTCACCTATCAAAAGACTTGACAGCCCTACTAATGTCTTGTAACCGTTCAACATCGCCTAGCTCCAATCGTTCAAACAGTTTGTTCAATCTCTCGTGTGGCGGAAGGGACCCATCACCAGGGTCATTTGTGTGTGACGCGGTCGAAGTAGGACCAGAGGAACTGACGACGGGGATTGGCGGTTTCGTCACAGTGTTCGAGCCGACGTAGTTTGGAATTGAGTTTGATCGATTCTTTGGTTGAGAGAGATTTGGGTCTTTGTCACCTGCATTTAAAACCAAACAAAAAAATAAGTTCTGAACTTAAAAGCCGTCCTTTCCACCCAAATGTTTCTTCAGCCTTCAACGGTATTTAATCAGCCGTGAAAAATAGGCCTTATCACGGTTTTCGACGCCATTTTGACGGGTAGGCAAAGCGGTCAGAAATTACAGTGTTTGTATGGGAATCAGATGGCAAATAACTTCTTCCAAAATTGAATTTTACAGAATTTCTGAAACGCAACGTTAAAATACTAGGTAGAAGATTGTCTTCACCAAGTTTGAAGGATGTAGCTTTCCTATAAGTCGCTGAGCTAATTCTTTTTTTAAATTTTCCATACATCAACAGAGTCTAGACGTTTGTCTACCCAGCCAAATTTACAGGCAAATGTATGGAAAATTAAAAAAAAATAGCTTAGTGACTTATAGGAAAGCTACATCCTTCAAACTTGGTGCATACAATCTTTTACCTAGTACTTTAAAGTTTTGATTCACAAATTGTGAAAAATTCAATTTTGGAAGAAGTTATTTGCTATCGGATTCCCATACAAACAAGGTAATTTCTGACCGCTTTGCCTACCCGTCAAGATGGCGTCGAAAACCGTGATAAGGACTATTATTCCAATTTTTCCACCCTCCAAATAAAAATTCCCATATACTTGTCCCTGACCGTAAAGAATTTTTCCCTGACAATTTCCCGACCTGTGCAACCCTCTCTCACCTGGCTTGTGCGCGCTGTAATTACTGTAACTCAGGCGCTTTGTCCGAGTATTGAAGCTGATGCCTGCCGCTTGATCCAGGGCACGTATGACGTCATCACGCTGCAAGGAAAATTGCCATAAAACAAAAAGACACATCTAAACTAACAACGGTCACCTCCCTACGCATTAAGGTAATTCCCTTGAAATTGTTCTACTATCAAACTTTTTTTGAAACTTGGCGTAATGAACATTCATGGTATGAACATTATAAAAATGCGATAAAAAAGTGGGGTCACCGTGCTTGTTTACGCGTCAGCAAGTTCTTAAAATGGAGTATTTTTACTGGTTGCGAGTTAAAAGTTCGAATCACCTTCATACAGAATTAAATCTTGGTTACTTGAAAGGAACAAAGTTTTGTCTTGAAAGTAAAGCTTCATTTATTGAAATAAGCAGTATTGCTTCATTTAAGCCGTTTTTGATTGCCTGGTTGCGGGAATATTGCTCTTTTTCGGATAGTTCCGTGGTTAACTTGAAGTCCTCGCCTTGGTCAAAATACACCCAGTTGGGAACTATTTTCCAAAAAAAATCATGTTCTACTATCAAACTTTTTTTCCTCTTCAAATATGTTTTTCATTAGACCGTTCTTAGCAAATACCTAAAAGAAAAATCGGGGGTCACCGTGCTCGTTTAAGAGAAAAAGGAGAATTTATTCCGTTATCGAGCTTAGTTTCAGGGAAATCTCTTACGTTTTGCACGTGCACGTGCTCGTGTGCGCGCGCTGATGACGCAAAAATCGTGCGCAGTAGGGATGCGCAATGCAATACTAAGGAATTACCTTAAAACCTTGACGCAAATTTTCAAGCGATGAAGGCTTCTGTATCATGTAGATTGTTAAACAGACGGTTAGTACAGTAAAAAAAACCGCGTGCAAGAACCTGGTGGTTTAAGAACCTGCCGGCAGCATTTTC
>JAHPZR010055171.1:0-5000 GCA_019787425.1 Platygyra sinensis | reverse complement strand
AACAATGCAGAAAGTAAGGTTAAAACAATGGATAATTCAATGTACCCCTATGAGGACATAGGCGGGATCCAGGTGTCCGGTAAAACAGCACAGATGTAGAGGAGTGTTGCCTTGTAGTCCTTGATGTTAACCTTAGCTTGATGACTGAGCAGAAGACCGGCCACCTAACATCAAAGAAATTAGATCAATGTTAACATGAAATTCGCCAGGTTACCGTCACTATTAGAATATTATCTGCTCTGCGTTTATGACGCCAACGTTATATAGAGTTTTACGGCCAGCATCCATGAATATTTATTGAGGGTCATATAGTGTATCTGGTGATGCGTGATTAGCTGATTTCATTTCCGTAAAACGTGAATTAGGAAATTATTCTTCGTGAATCGTGACCAGAAGGTCTGCGTGACCCGTGAAGAACTGAATTATTAACCGATATTCGTGATTTAACCACTCTATTCTACGAGATTTTGGGACCTAAGACCTCCGAATGGCTAGAGTCGTCTATGCAGAGTAACTTAGGTATCTGATTTGCAAGACTTAGGCTAATAGCCATTCGTAATTTTGCATTCTTTAAACACTGTTTCTAGTGTAAAAGAGTATCTTACTAGCTCAATTATTTTCGTGATTCGGGAAAACGAAATTTTTATATCTGTGATCCGTGATCTTCTATTTTTCTATTCGTGAACCGTGTTAGGACCCCTTCCGTGACGTCATAAGAAAACACTCTTTAAATAGATTTTTATTCTTCATTAAGGTTTAATACTAATTTCTTATCAACAGTCCCCCTCCTTTTGTTCTTTCTTTGGCCATCCCGCGAGCAAAATCTAGATTTGGTGCCAGAAATGGCAGCACAAAAAAGAGCCCTCGCTCTTCGCAGCTGGACTTGTCTTTTCTTTCCTAACTTCGCACGCCATCGGATATCATGATCTAAGACTGCATGTTAACCCGTCTAACATACCCTTGGATGATTAAATTGACAAGCAAAATGCAGAGGTGCTCTCATCTGAGTGTAATTCTTGGCATCTGTCTCAGCTCCCCTCCGTAATAAAAGGTTTGTCATCTCTTCGTATCCTCTAACGGCCGCGATATGAAGCGGTGTATCCCCCTCGCCATTTCTAACATTGGGATGGATAATCTTCTCTGCTGCTTCTCGGGATCTCTGAAACATTCACAACAAAAATAAGCGTTTTGTACATGGACGTGAATCCAAGACCCCCCCCCCCCCCCTAGATGGGATGCTAGTCCATCGCAGGGTTACCCCCAGCATTAATTTCGCGGGTACCCATTTATACACCTGGGTGGAGAGAGGCACCGTGAGAGTAAAGTGTCTTACCCAGGAACACAACACAATGTTCCCGGCCAGGGCTCGAACCCAGACCGCTTGATCCGCAGACGAGCGCACTAACCATGAGGCCATCGCGTCTTTAGCTCATATTCATTCGCTGCGAATTTAGTCCAATAGCATGGTAACCCATTGGCGTGCTTTTTGATCAGCTGACGCTTCGCTTGGCGTGCTGTAACGTCACATACCTTCTGCCACTTGCTACATTTTTCACACTGGCATAACGGATGACACAGGTCTTTGTCCGAGCGAGGCTGATCTGCCGAGTCTACCTCATCTTCCTCGTCGTCACTCAGACCGAGTTTATATCGAACCTGACGGAAAAACACAATTAGAAAACAGTCATAAGTAAATGCGCGTGCTGATTGGTTAACATTCGTGTTTCCATATATCGACGGAGGCACACAACTGACACGAGCTGTTGACGTAATCATGGCGCGAACAAAGAGAATTTACACTTTGATGATCAAAGTTAACAAGTTATTCTCCTTTTTCTCGTCGCGGTGTTTTCTAGAAGAAATAGAAAACAATCTAACGAGTGGTTCTCGAGAAATAGGCGTTTTTCAAAGAAAGCTAGTCCGCTTTCAATCGCATTTTTAGTTACTACGCATGCGCTGCATTAACTGAGTTTACAATCAGGTTTCAATGAAGAATCTGAGAATTGCTGGGTTCTTTGCACCGACATCTTTTCTAACATACCTTGTAATGAAAGACAACACTACCAATACACTGCGTTCAATCATGATGAAAAATAGCACAGAAAGTGTGGGCATTTAGCAAATAACATGATCGCTGAATCGACTCGGACGGCATGTTTGTGTTTTGTGCAATCCTTGTGCTCGCGCTGGATCGCATAAGCAAGAGCGCGGGAGAAGAGAGGAAAGAGAAAAGAAGGCGAGGGCAGGAAAGTCTTGAGAGATGACTTTTAAGTAACGCTCATTTCTAAGAAAATCCGTCAAACTGAAATATTTCTTACCAATTCTACATCGCCGTCAGCAATTGTGCGAATGAATCGGTCAATCTAGGAAAGAAAATATTAGACACAGGAGTAAGCGAGGAGAAAATAGTTACTTGAACATTTACTTTGGTTCTGACAGGAACTAGCTCTTCAGTGATATTGATACAGTGAGATAATACAAAATGTCATGATACAAGTCTCACCTCTCTGCTTCTTTCTTGATCCTGTGAAACAGTGTTTGGAAATTCACTGGACCGAATCAGGGGACTTTCCACGACCGACTGGGACTAGACCAAGAAGAACACGAAAGAACAGGGCGTCAGTTTTTTTACATTCTATCTTAACTGAAACAGAAGGGAACATCGATTTATACACTACAATGTCATGAAATTTAGGGACTGGTCAAAAAGTATTGGGGGGGGGGGGGTGGGCCGGAGCAGAGAGGGGGTGGGTCATCAGTTTTTGAACCCTTGGTAAGGGGTGGGTCATGCAATTTTCAGCTACCCACAGGGGTGGGTCATCCTGTTTTTTTTTTTATGGGAATTGGCACACATTTGACACAATCTACAACAAAGGTAACTCTTTTTGCACAAATAAAAGCAAGTGACACACTCAAACACCAACCCACGATCTGGCATGCGCACAGCCATATCACTCAGGTAGTGGCAGCCATAGACAGCAAAGCACCCCTTTATTAAAGCCCCAACTCCACACAACACATGTGGGAGCTGTTGGCTATGCGTAAAGAACTTGACAGACTGTGGGTTGGTGTTGGAGTGTGTCACTTCCTTTTATTGTATTATAAAATAAAATCTTTTCAGTTACAAAGGACAAAAACTTTTCAAGCCGGATTTGAAAAAGTACACTTGGCTGGTGTACAAATAAGAGATGGTAACTTATGTATTGTAAAATCTGTACAAAAGCTAACGGATTGAGCAAGTAGTCCCAGGACAGAAATAATCAAAATACTGCACTCGGTTGACATGCTGGTATACAAGAACACCAAATGGCCAACTTGTGTCTACATGATTAAAACTATAACACAAACAGTGGTGATGTATTTTTAATCAAGATACGATGGACGAAAACCGAAGAGTTGATATGATGTTGGGTCTACATGCTATTTTTTCCCAAGGATACGGGACACATGCACAAGGATCTGGGAGCTGTCTGGCTATATTACTCCCAGGACTCACTACAGCCGTTTTCTACATGGATCACTGTTCTACGTGCCTTGAGGCCTAGTGTGAAAAGTAAAAGGTCAAGTTTTCTTAGAGTTTACAGTCATGACTTAAAGTTGCAAGGGTAATGGAAAACAATATAATTTTTGCATAATTTTGCATTGTTGTTAGGAAATAAATCTAAAACGTGAAGAACATTACAATTTCATCCACAAAATGTGTTTTTTTTTCGGATTACGCAGCCAAATATGTCATGTCTTATTGGGGGGAGAGGGGGGGGGGTGGGTCATGTGATTTTCAGCCTCTATTTAGGGGTGGGTCACTCAGTTTTGTGCCAAATGGAAGGGGTGGGTCATCTGTTTTCTAACCACCACATTTCGAAATGCTCCGGCCCACCCCCCCCTCCCCTGTACTTTTTGACCAGTCCCTTAAAACACAAACAGAATTTATACGCGCGTACCTCCTGTTACACGTTTTACGTCGCTTTGCAATGGTTTCGTAGCTGTTATTCCAGCGCTCTGAATGGGTTCCATGTTTTTTCCCCGCGTTTTGCACTGATTTCGTGTTTGTTTCCGCGCTTAAATTGCACCTGTCTCGTGTTTTTCCGAGCTTTACACTGGTTTCATGTTTTCCCGCGCTGTTTCAGTTAAGATAGAATGTAAAAAAAATGACGCCCTGTTCTTTCGGTGTTGTTCTTGGTCTAGTCCCAGTCGGTCGTGGAAAGTCCCCTGATTCGGTCCAGTGAATTTCCAAACACTGTTTCACAGGATCAAGAAAGAAGCAGAGAGGTGAGACTTGTATCATGACATTTGTATTATCTCACTGTATCAATATCACTGAAGAGCTAGTTCCTGTCAGAACCAAAGTAAATGTTCAAGTAACTATTTTCTCCTCGCTTACTCCTGTGTCTAATATTTTCTTTCCTAGATTGACCGATTCATTCGCACAATTGCTGACGGCGATGTAGAATTGGTAAGAAATATTTCAGTTTTGACGGATTTTCTTAGAAATGAGCGTTACTTAAAAGTCATCTCTCAAGACTTTCCTGCCCTCGCCTTCTTTTCTCTTTCCTCTCTTCTCCCGCGCTCTTGCTTATGCGATCCAGCGCGAGCACAAGGATTGCCAAAACACAAACATGCCGTCCGAGTCGATTCAGCGATCATGTTATGTTGCTAAATGCCCACACTTTCTGTGCTATTTTTTCATCATGATTGAACGCAGTGTATTGGTAGTGTTAGTCTTTCATTACAAGGTCTGTTATACAGATGTCGGTGCAAAAGACCCAGCAATTCTCAGATTCTTCATTGAAACCTGATTGTAACCTCAGTTAATGCATCGCCTGCGTAGTACTAAAAATTGGCGATGAAAGCGCTATCTTTCTTTGAAAACGCCTATTTCCGGAACCACTCGTTAGTATGTGTTATTCTATTTCTTCTAGAAACACGGGGCGACGAGAAAAAGAGACTGAACTTGTTAACTTTTCATCAAAGTTAAATTCTCTTTGTTCGCGCCTGATTAC